>JAVYIG010005057.1:117500-145617 GCA_035222895.1 Strongylocentrotus droebachiensis
GCAAGGTCATTGGACAAGTGGTTATCTCATCTAATCAGCCCTTAGTTAAAATAAGATAAAGAGGATCATTGGGGACCAATGGTCACCGAGTAGGCATTGTTTGCTACATAGAGGGCGCAAGTAGCTATAAGTAGTACAATGGAGATTTAAAAGGTGCTGTAGGCCTATTTCAAAGCCCAAAATACTTTCTGTGTTGGTCTTGATATTCATTGTACATTAAACTAGTCTTTTACCATATTAAAGTGTTTTATAGACTTTGTTTGTTTAAATGCTTGACAATCCCAATGATTTTTTTTTTTATGGAAAACAAAATATTAAAAAAAAAAAAAGTGGGGAAAAAAAAAAAAAAAAAAAAGACACACAAAAAATGAAGTTAAAAAAAAAAAAAAAAAAAAAAAAAAAAATCCGCCCGCCCGCCCCTACTCCAGAAAAGCAATCGAGGACAACCAAACAATTTTTTTTTTTTGGCCTAACTGCTTCACTCGTCTAGTCTACGTCTGCAGACAAACACTTCGACCTCGCCTTGCTTTGCTTTGTGAGGGATAGAAGTCACAAAAGTGTCCTGTATTGAGAAACCATTGCCAATTCAGGGTAGGTGTGTCTAGTTTTCCCCCTTTTATTTAGTTAGTGTTAAGTTTAAATTCTTTGTTTGACTTTAATAAGCTGTAGATTCTAGACCCTCTAGATGTATTATTACCAAACAAGTTGTTCCAGCGCCCGCAAGTGCCAGCGGCCGCTAGCGGACAGCGAATGAATTTGTACCCGAGTGTTCAGCGGTGCGTGAGGCTGAGTAAATGCCACGTAGATTTACGATGAGGGGAGACCGACAAATCTGTTACTATGTGTTAGTACTAATAATAGTCTAGCGCTGTTGTCGCTATGTCGGAGAGTCGGAGAGTGTGTGTAGTTTGTTCTTAATATTTTATATTCATTTATCAATATGCTACCTAATATTTAGACCCTAGATCTATAGGCTATAGGTAGGCAAATTCTAGACCGAAAACTTCAGTCTCTCTAATCGTCGGTTGTTCCACTGAGACTACGTCTGGCTCCACTAGACCTCCGATTATAGAGACTGAAGATTGTCCTATTAGGGACTGTACGGAACCAATGGTTCGGTTCGGCAGGACCGCGATGAATGAGATATGCTACGAGATTTTCACTCTTTACATCCTCACACATGCTGCAATATGACAATAATTAGAGTCTAATTAAAAATAACATATATATAGCTTATTTGACTTACGATAGCTTGCTCATTTAGATCCTAAATTAATGATTAATCCGAGAAAGTCTCGTCGTCAACATTATCCGTCTTGGTTTTAGTTGATGAATATTATTTTTTTCTTTTCGAACGTCCAATAGCTACCGTAGCTACATACGAGTCGGCCCGGCTTGACCACTGATCTCTACCCAATTATCTGGATATCCGATTGGCCACTCACAGTGACGCGGGTCGGATTGGTCGGCCGCCATTTTACCACGCACAGAAAACATCGAGCGAACGCTATTTTCTACTTGTTGTATATGTAATTCATCGCTTGAGACTCGTGAATAAATTGACGGAAAATGCCCGCATGTGCAGCTGTAAACTGCACAAATCGGCAGTTCAAAGGTTGTGGACGAACATTTCACCTGTAAGTACGACTCATAATGCGTAGTAATGTAAGAAATTTTAAAGATAAATCACCTGCTCTGTCATAGAGTGGTGTGGCTTGTACGACTGTGTGTGTACCCACATGTAGTGTTTTGTGTTGGTACGGACGCTATTCTAGAATTAGATTGAGAAATTGAGATGTCACGCCACCAATACCCACTACATTAATTTCATTATTATTCAATGTTATTATTATTATTATTATTCAATATTATATCCTACGCCAGTTACGGCTCCTAACTCACTAGACACACTAGACTAATTTCCAAAATAAGATCTCAAACAAAAAGGTAATTTTGTGACTGTTTAAGTAATTTCAATATCAGTGAAGCAAACTCAAATTTAAAACTTGAAGTCCGATTCAGAATCCATGAATTTCATCACCATGTCCAAAATAACCTGGCATATGTGTGTCGAGTCACTGAGTGCAATCCAGACCGGACCAGGGGCAGGGCTAGCAGTGAAGCTCTGTGGTTTATGAAAAGTGGTAATTGAACCACAAAGCTGCACATGGGATGCACATAATTTATAGCCTATGCCTCTCATAAGTGTGACTGAATCCGGGCTAACTCGGCCCACGGGACTACTCGGCCCAGCTGGAAAAACTGGGCCGAGATGTCCCGACCTGATTAATCGATCGAGCCATACCAATGTGTATATGTTTGTGCTCTTTGTGACTTAATAATGCCCTTTCCAACCTAAATCTTTAATGGAATTGTGTTAAATGATACTAATGAAGACAATCTATGACTTATCTTTCGGTAAAATGACAAAAAAATGACATTTCGGACAATTTACTCACAGCTCGCAATCCGCATTGCCGCACGTACATTAAATGTGCGTTGTATCTACTCGGACCACTGAAATTCGAGCAGTGTTTTCGTCGGTAAATCACTGCAAAAATATCATTTTTATCTCGTATGAAGGTCTATTTTTTATTCCTGACACAGATTTCATTATTGAGAAGTCTAATATAGTACATTTTAGACGAGATGGTTGATGTTTGTTCACATTCTTTCGTCCTGGCCGTAAATTAGCAGACTACTGCCTAGTGCTATCGCAGCAGCTCAGCTCAGTGTGCAGCTAGCCGTACAGCGCCGCCGGCCGGGTCGGCGGGGGAATTCACTGACTCGGGGCCCGTACCGGGCCGCTGCACTGCATTGCATGATTGTACGGCACCGATTGTACTGCCCAATTTGATCGAGTGATGTGAGTATAACTAATCAAACTAGATCTATATCTACTGTATTATCATTATTCATTCCGAGTAGAATATCCAATTTGATTTAGTGAGTAAACTAGACCTAGATCTATATCTACTGTAGCTACATCATTATCATATACTAGATTAGTCATTCAGAGTAGAATATCCGATTAATGAAGGAATGGAATTTTTCTTTTTTCATAATCATATTTTACTCCTAAAAGTTAAAGACTTGATAAAAAAGCTAGATCTAACGTAAGGGCCTAGCCTAGTACTGTAAGAGAAGTGAGCTGAAGAATCGCCTTATTTTTTTGGAGGGGGCTGCTTCAAAAAAATTCTACGAAAAGAAGGTATTGGCTTCAATTTTTTTGTATAAATAATGCAGCCCCCACCCCCCCCAAACAAACCAAAAAATCTCCTTTTTGTTCCCTTTTTCTGGGAATCAAAGCAATTAAGACATGATATTGCAATGACGTGCTGGTGCATGGAGGGGCAGGGGCAGAGGCGGCCCTCCTGGGGGGGGGGGGGCACAGTGCCCCCCACTTTTTCAGATACCCCAAAAGTGCCCCTTTTTACATAGGAAAAGTGCCCCTTTTATTTTGTAAGAAGTGCCCCTTTTACATAGGAAAGGTGCCCCTTTTCATTTGACAAGTGCCCCTATTACTTAGTAAAAGTGCCCCTTCCCTCTTTTCACCTCTGACGAGTGCCCTTTTTTATTTTTGACACGTGCCCCTTTTCCTTCGACACGTTCCCATTTTCCTTTGCAATAAGTGTCCATTTTCCATTCTCATGAATCTTGAAATAATCTTGAATAAGTGCCCTTTTTAATCTCTAGTAAGTGCCTCTTTTCAGGTACGAGAAGTGCCCCTTTTCACTTTTAATAAGTGCCCCCTTTACCTCTGATAATTGCCCTATTCAAAACTGAGAGGTGCTCCTTTTACTTTGACAACTTCCCCTTTTTTCCTTTGTAAGAAGTGCCCCTTCTCCTTTTAATGACTATCCCCTTTTTTTAAACTCGGATGAGTACACCTTTCATTTTAACATGTGCCCCTCTTATTTTCTAATAAGTGCCCCTTTTCCTTATGATAAGTGCCCCCATTAAAAAGAAAGAGTTCCTTCCCTTTCTCATAACTGCCCCTTTTAAAAATCTGAACGGTGCCCCCTTTTCATTCAACAAATGCACATTTTCCATTATTATAAGTGCCCCTTTTCAACTCTGATAATTCCCCTTTTAATAATGATACGTGCCCCTTTTCCTTTCTAATAAGGGAACTATCCCCTTTTCACCTCTTATAAATGCCCCTATCAAAATCTGATGGGTGCCCCTTTTCCGTCAACAAATGCCTATTTCCCATTTTCGTAAACGCCTCTTTGTCATCACTGGTGAGTGCCTCTTTTCAGGTGAAAAAATGCCTCATTTTCACCTCTTATAATAATATAATAAGTGTCTTATCCCTTTCGATAATTGTCCCCTTTTTATGTAATCATTAAACGTGCCCCTTATTTAAGGCGACTAAGAGCAATTTCCCCCAAAGTTCGCTCGCTGCGCTCGCTCGCATTTAAAGATGATATAATTATGTTACTTATCAAAGGTCTTTTCAGTCTTCCGTTATGAGAATGTGCTTATAACCCCATCACGATTGGCTTTTTTCCTCTTTATAAGATGTAATTTTTCGCACTGCGACCTCATAGATCTTTGAAAATTTTCACGCTCGCTTCGCTCGCTCATAAATGCATATTCAGACATCACACCCAACTGTAAAGTATGATGCTTAAACGATATCTTGTATGATGTATGAAGAGAAACAAATATTGAAATCATCCCTGATAATGTAATCACAATGTAGGGGTATATACCAATGTCTAAAAAATTGTATATTTTCGCTTTGAGATTTCCCACTGTAGGTGCCCTTTTTTTTCTCCAGAAAGTGCCCTTTTTTGTTGGTGCCCCCCCCCACTTTGGAAGTCGCTCGGCCGCCCCTGGGCAGGGGGATCTTAATTCTTGTAAGCCTTCTCCTGGACCTTTGGTCAACTGGTCATTAATTTAACCGTTCCTCAAATTTCTAAAAGGCAGCTCCCCCCCCCCCCCCACCTCCCATCCATCTCGGCCGGGTATGTAATCAGCAACAGAGGCAAAGATCTATGAGCAAAATCAATTTTTATATTATTTTTTGTTTGGGGGGGGGGGGCTGGGGGTTAACAGATTTATATCTGATATATTGTGTACCTGTATAAATATGTATACTATAAATAAATAATAAATAAAAAAAACAAATTTACATTACCACAACGTGGCATAAAATTAATACACGATTACACCTGCTTATCATTTGTTATTATGAGTCTGCTTGACGTCATATTGTTGGAATTTGTATCTTGGAATCGTAAACAAATAATGTTTATTGTTATTATGTGTGTTTTTCAAACATGTCCTCCATTTTATTTAATTGTTTTAACTTTGTTTATTTATTTAGGTTTTTTTTTGCCTTGTAACTTGCATATATGAAATAATACGTACCAATACCACAACACAAGGAATGGTGTGGCGTGTCATCTGTGCTGGTCTCTGCATGTTACAATTTTTTGGATTTTTTTTTTTTTTTTTTTTGGGGGGGGCTGGGGGTTAACAGATTTATATCTGATCTTGTGTACCTGTATAAATATGTATACTATAAATAAATAATAAATAAATAATAATTTGTTATTATGAGTCAGCTTGACGTCATATTGTTGGAATTTGTATCTTGGAGTCGTAAACAAATAATGTTTATTGCTATTATGTGTGTTTTTCAAACATGTCCTCATTTTTATTTAATTGTTTTAACTTTATTTATTTAGATTTTTTTTGCCTTGTAAATTGCATATGAAATAATACGTACCAATACCACAACACAAGGAATGGTGTGGCGTGTCATCTGCATGTTACAAATTTTTTTTTTTTTTTTGGGGGGGGGGGCTGGGGGTTAACAGATTTATATCTGATCTTGTGTACCTGTAATTATTACTATAAATAAATAATGAATTAAAAAAATAAAATTGCATTTCCACAACGTGGCATAATACATAATGGAGACAATGTTGATGATGTAAGGGATGGAGATGATGAGAGGGATTGGTGAGTGATGGAGATGATGAGAGGAATGGAGACGATATTGATAATGAAAGGGATGGAGACAATGTGAGGGATGGAGACAATGTGAGGGATGGAGAATTGGAGAAGAGGGATGGAGACTATTTTGATGATGCAAGGGATGAAGACGATATTGATGATTAGAGGGATGGAGACGTCTCCATGCATCCCACCATCTTGTCACCATCTCCATCCCTCCCATCATCTCCATCCCTCTCATCATGTCCATCATCTCCATCCCTCTCATTGTCTCCATCCCTCTCATCACCTCACACCGTCTCCATCCCTCACACCATCTCCATCCCTCTCATCATCTCCATCCCTCTCATCATCTTCATTCCTTACACCGGCTCCATCCCTCACCAATCCCTCTCATTGTCTCCATCCCTCTCATTGTCTCCATCCCTCCTGTTGTCTCCATCCCTCTCATCATCTCCATCCCTCACCAATCCCTCCCATTGTCTCCATCCCTCTCATCATCTCCATCCCTCCCATTGTCTCCATCCCTCTCATCATCTCCATCCCTCTCATTGTCTCCATCCCTCCCGTTGTCTCCATCCCTCTCATCATCTCCATCCCTCAACAATCCCTCTCATCATCTCCATCCCTCTCATTGTCCCCATCCCTCTCATCATCTCCATCCCTCACCAATCCCTCTCATCACCTCCATCTCTCACATTGTCTCCATCCCTCTCATCATCTCCATCCCTCTCATCATCTCCATCCCTCCCATTGTCTCCATCCCTCTCATCTCCATCCCTCTCATTGTCTCCATCCCTCCCGTTGTCTCCATCCCTCTCATCATCTCCATCCCTCTCATTGTCCCCATCCCTCTCATCATCTCCATCCCTCACCAATCCCTCTCATCACCTCCATCTCTCACATTGTCTCCATCCCTCTCATCATCTCCATCCCTCTCATCATCTTCATACCTCACACCGTCTCCATCCCTCACCAATCCCTCTCATCAACAGCGTCTTCATCCCTTACATCATCAACATTGTCTCCTTCCCTCTCATCATCTCCATCCCTCACCAATCCCTCTCGTCTCCATCCCTCTCATCAAAGAAAGAAGACGATTCGTTGTACCGTTCTCGACTCTTAATCCTTATCTGAATTTGGTTCCATCCCCCCTTCCCGCGCAAAGCGCGGAAGCTTTGATGTTTCATTAAATAATTAGAGAAAGAAGACGATTCGTTTTACCGTTCTCGACTCTAGATCCTTGTCTGAATCGAGTGTCCCACTCCCGCGCGAAGCGTGGAAGCATTGACGTTTTATAAATTATTAGAGAAAGAAGACAATTCGTTGTACCGTTCTCGACTCTTCATCTTTACCTGAATTCAGTTCTGCCCCCCCTTCTCGCGCGAAGCGCGGAAGCTTTGATGTTTCATTAAATAATTAGAGAAAGAAGACGTTTCGTTGTACCGTTCTCGACTCTTAATCCTTTTTCTTCTTACGTCCTCTTCCTTTTTTCTTTTTTTTTCTCTTTTTTTTGGGGGGGGGGGGGGGGCGACCGCCCCCACTGCCCCCCCCCACCCCTGGCTATGCCCCTCCAAAATAAAAGAAGAAGGCGATTCTTCAGCTCTTACAGTACTAGGCTAGGCCCTTACGTTAGATCTAGCTATTTATCAAGTCTTTAGCTTTTAGGAGTAAAATATGATTATCTGATTATGAAAAAGAAAAATTCCATTCCTTCATTAATTGAATATTCTACTCTGAATGACTAATCTAGTATATGATAATGATGTAGCTACAGTAGATATAGATCTAGGTCTAGTTTACTCACTATATCAAATTGGATATTCTACTCGGAATGAATAATGATAATACAGTAGATATAGATCTAGTTTGATTAGTTATACTCACGTCACTCGATCAAATTGGGCAGCACAATCATGCAATGCAGTGCAGCGGCCCGGTACGGGCGCCGAGTCAGTGAATGCCCCCGCCGACCCGGCTGGCGGCGCTGTACGGCTAGCTGCACACTGAGCTGAGCTGCTGCGGTAGCACTAGGCAGTAGTCTGCTAATTTACGGCCAGGACGAAAGAATGTGAACAAACATCAACCATCTCGTCTAAAATGTACTATATTCGACTTCTCAATAATGAAATCTGTGTCAGGAATAAAAAATAGACCTTCATACGAGATAAAAATGATATTTTTGCAGTGATTTACCGACGAAAACACTGCTCGAATTTCAGTGGTCCGAGTAGATACAACGCACATTTAATGTACGTGCGGCAATGCGGATTGCGAGCTGTGAGTAAATTGTCCGAAATGTCATTTTTTTGTCATTTTACCGAAAGATAAGTCATAGATTGTCTTCATTAGTATCATTTAACACAATTCCATTAAAGATTTAGGTTGGAAAGGGCATTATTAAGTCACAAAGAGCACAAACATATACACATTGGTATGGCTCGATCGATTAATCAGGTCGGGACATCTCGGCCCAGTTTTTCCAGCTGGGCCGAGTAGTCCCGTGGGCCGAGTTAGCCCGACTCCGTGTGACTGTGAGTGGATGTCAACAAACTAATTTGGAATTAGGCCTTCGTATCACTTATCCCCAAGCACTGTGAACTGTGCAAACCACCCCCTCAGTGTTTGATAAAGGGATCAATTCCCTCCCATGCCTTCTTAAAATTTAGAAAATCTGATAACTGAAAAGATAAAAAGAATAGAAATAGAATATTTGCATAATTGGAAATTGCTTTCATTTTTTTCACGTCAAAATTTCATGAGGAATGTGTATATTATAGTATTGATGTGGAGTTTGCATGTACGAAGGTTCGTAATGTTTCATCACTCTGTAGCTGAGATTCAGATTAAGAATTAGATAGCTTGAAGAGTCCTGTCCCTTCATGGTTAATTCAAGTGACTGAGTAATTCTTGTTGTCACATAGAACCCCACTATTCCTTTTTTTTTCATTTCTTACATGTATGCAGGTTTCCGTTCAGCCGTCAAGAGGTACTTGCAGTATGGTTAGTGAACATGAGGCGGGATCGATGGATACCAACCCGGAGGTCAGTCCTCTGTTCTGACCACTTTAAAGCAGAGTGCTTTGACAACACTGGCCAAACAACTCGTCTGAAGGAAGATGCCGTTCCCACAATTTTCCATTTTCCAAGCCATTTGCAGAAGGTATGTATCTTACATTACCATCACACATTCTCCCTCCTCCTCTCCCCCCCCCCCCCAAATAAGAAGAAAGAAGTAATGAACATGCCTTATTCATTACTTTGATCTTTTTTTTTGGGGGGGGGGGGGAGGGAGGAGGTAGAATATAAACCAGTGATATACCAGAAGTGACAAACAATGTCTCCTATCAATTCTAACAATGTTTGCTAAAATTGAGTTCACCTATGTATGTTTACGATGAAACTAGTTTTATAGCAGTGGCAGATCCAGGAATTTGAAATGTGGAGGGGGGGGGGGGGGTGCCAGCAGCAAGGAAGCAGAGGGTGTGGGAGGAGGGGAGGGGGTATCCCCCCTCCCACAGTAAAATTCACAAAACAGAAAAATTAAGGGGGCGCGCGCCCTTGGCGCCCCTGCCTGGATCCGCCACTGTGTAGTGAATCAATATTATAGACCATAGTGCATGTAACAGTATATGAACATGATATCCATGTTGCGTTGGTTGAAAAATTGAAGAAATTCTTTTAAGTAAAGCTTTGAAAGAGTACTAAATAAAACAGATATTGTTCTAGTAGGGCACTAAATTAATTGCATAAAAATCTTCAAAATAGAAGATGTTTTTAGCCGCAACCTCATGAAAGACCTGGTATATGAATTAAGTGCTTTTTTTTTAATGGATATAATTTTTCCCCAAAACTGTCAGTTTTGAGATTGCGTATTTGTTTTTGCTTTGTTTTGTTATTATTTTTTTATTCCGGTTATCTTGAGTAGGCCTATGTGAATTAATTAAATTTCCTTGATTCACTTTTTTGTTGTTGCTTTGCTTTGTTCTGCTTTGCTTCACTCCTTTTGTACTGAAATAATATAACATGCAAGGTTATACAGCTATTTGCAATCCTATGAATGTGGTGTACATTTTATTAGTATCTTGATGTAAATTAAAAAAAAAAAAGAGTCCTTAGATATGATAAGTCAAAAATTTGATTCCTGTTGCCATTTTTTGTAAGGTTATATTTATATTACATTTTCTCATACTTTTCCCTCCAGATCACAAAAGCTTCCAGAAAACCACCAAAGCCAAGGAACTCAGACGTTGGAAAAGCAGAAACGGAAGCCACGCCAGAGTCACCCAAGTCATCCAGCATATATACAGATCACTCCTACTCTACACTACAAAGTCCTAGAGCAGTAAAAAGGAAGCTAGATGTAGCTGTAGACCAAATTGATCATCTCCAGAAGAAGGTGAAGACCCTGCAGCAAAAGTCGCGTAGATTGGGAAAGAAAGTCACAGATCTGCAGGAGGTTGTGGACACATTGAGGGACAAAAACATGCTTTCAGCGAATGGGGCAGAAATCCTTTCAAAGACTTTTTCGGATGTCCCAGCAGATATAATGAAAAGGATGGTGGCAGATAAGTCCAGTGGGAAACTAAGTAGGAAAGCATATCCCCCAGCGCTGAGAGCCTTTGCACTAACTTTGAACTTTTATAGTGCAAAAGCATACAGATATGTGAGAAAATGTTTCAACTTTGCCCTACCCCATCCATCAGTTATCAGGCAGTGGTACTCTGGAGTAAAAGGGGAACCAGGGTTCACTGAGGAGTCGTTTTCTGCTCTGAGGCTGAAGGTAGAGCAAGCCAAGGACAAAGGAAATGAAGTTGTCTGTGCCCTCATGATGGATGAGATGGCCATCAAGAAACATATTGAATGGGACGGCTCAAAGTTTCACGGATATGTAGACATAGGCGTCGATATTCAAGATGACACAACTCCGCCTGCTCATGATGCTCTCGTTCTGATGGTTGTGGCTCTGAACAGCAATTGGAAGCTTCCGGTCGGGTATTTCCTTGTGAACGGTTTTTCTTTAGCAGAAAGGGCCAACCTTGTCCAGCAATGCCTGACACGTCTCCATGATGTCGGCGTCAACTGTGTCTCACTGACATGTGACGGTCCATCCTGTCATTTCAAAATGATGGAAGAGCTGGGAGCAGCAATGAAACTACCAACAATGGACCCTAGCTTCCCTCACCCTGCAGACTCGAATCAACGCGTGCATGTCCTCCTAGATATATGCCACATGCTTAAGCTTATCCGGAACACACTGGCATCTGGATGGATCATCACAGATCGTGAGGGGGGGAAGATCTCGTGGACATTCATCAAGGAACTTCATAAACTCCAAGACGAGGAAGGGCTTCGACTTGGCAATAGGCTCAGGGCAGCACACATGCACTGGGAAAAGCAAAAAATGAAAGTTAACCTTGCAGCCCAAGCTCTAAGCAGTAGTGTGACAGACGCAATAGAATTCTGCAACAAAGAGCTTCATCTACCTCAATTCAAGGGATCAGAAGCTACCATTAAATTCATCCGTTACATTGATCATCTTTTTGACATCATGAATTCAAGGAACCCACTGGCCCGTAACTTCAAGGCTCCAATGAGGAAGGAAAATGAGAAGTTGTGGAGGAAATTTCTCCAAGAAGCCTACACGTATCTGTCTGGACAGGACATGTTTTTGTATACCAAAAAGAAAGAGGCTGTTATCAGGCTTTTCTTTGAAGCTGTATGTTGTCTTCATGTTAGTATGGTGCAGTTTCCGTTATTTGCTTTAGTGTGTACCAATCACCTAAAAAATAACTTGTATACGGCTGGAATGTATAAAATCAACCTCAAAACACTTTACCTGTCCTTCTGTGGGTTGACTGTACGGTTAATGAGTATGAAGATTATAAAGGATAACATAAAACTCCCTTGCACGGAACCCAACTCCTGCATTTGGTTCAGCACGGGCCATTATTCTAAAAAAGGCAAAAGGGTGCATGAACGAGTCTCCTCACAAGTCGCTGTTTCGTTTATTGGGATTATATCTTAACTTGCAATATCTCGTTATAGAAACAACATTTGAAGCTCACATTTCGAATATGGTATATAGTGACATGGAACCTCTAATGTACAGAGCAAAATATTTTTTAGTGATTGGTACATTTTAAGCTGTTCTCTATTATATGCATGTCATGCATTGTGAATGAAGTATATTTCCATTGTAAATACCATGGACTCTAGTATTCTAGTTATGTACTTGCTCAAAGTTTTATGAATGTTTCATGCATCAGGAGAGAGAAAGTAAATTACATTGGTTTAGGTACACAGAGTTAACTCATAAATTTGAAATATGGGACTATTTCTTTGCTTTGGTTGATGCAATACATTATGCTTTGTGAGAGTATCTGACTTGCTTCCTACATGTACATGAAATTATTTACAAGTGCATGTATTCATTATTGTATTTTACACACTTAAATATGCATGTGAAGATGTACTCTATCCACTTGGTACAGTGTATTAATTTTCAAACAAATGTGATGGATATCAGTAAGAGCTAGACATTTTGATTTCTGCAAAGATTGTCCTTAGTTCTTCGAATGAAAATGAGGCGATCAATCCCATTCATAACACACCTTAAAAGTTTCCTCCCAGATTTGTTAAAATGTTTTTCTCAAGTATGCATGCCAATCTATTGATTTTTTATCATTGAATTAAGGATGTAGGGTTTCGAGTTAATCAGATTATAACAGATACAGAGACAGACATGTCAATATTCCCTATATTGAGTCAGTGGATGTTTTATTACTTTGCTTTATGTTAAAGAAAAATTGGTTAGTTTACATATTCTTATGATTCTGAGAGTCCTTACATTTTACATATTATGAGGATTGTGGTATCCAGGAATATATGATTGTAGGATTAAGTACCAAATTCACAAGTAATTTAGTCTAATGAACCAGAGCAGGACATCTTAATCTTTTTAAACCTATGTTTGTTTATGATATGACTTCATTAATCATCTGCTGGGTATGTTGAAGAGCTTGCTGAGAATTACATGAATATGATATTAGTAATAAAGAATCATAATTTAAAAAATGAAAATATCATTGTTGATGTTGTAAGTGTGAGGATTGAGGAAATAGGTGTGAATGTGAGTTGAATGTGGCATTTTGTGGTTGGAAGAAGTTTTAAAACTAGGCTGTATGAAAGATTTGGCGAGAAATAATTTCAGAGCAGTGAAAACAAGAACATGAGTATTTTGTGTGAGGCACCTATAGTGTGAAAGAGCTGTGGAGAAAACTGAGAAAAAAAATGAGAGAGAATTTGAAAAGAAGTGGAAATACATGTATGATCATAACACAATAACTATTATATCATATGCGACAATGGAAAGTACATTAGAAGCGTAATAAATCTGAATAAAATTTGTTAATTACGTGTATTGGAACAAACCTGTATGTAATAATAGAGTCGAATGCAGACAGCCTAAACTTTGAGCTCTGAGAATCAAAAATCAGTCCCAGTGAGACATGAGAACAGATGAGGAAGAAAAGGTGAAAGAAAGAGAAAAATAACAAATAAAATGTGATGTTAGACAAAGGCAAGGAGGGCAAAAAGGTTACATCTAATGTTCTACCAAATGCTGTGGAAAAAAAAGGAGAAATACAGGTAGGTCTTAAGAGAAGCAGGACAGTAAATGCAATTATAACACACAAGCTACGTGCTTCGCATGCGGTGCTTCCCGACGCGTCCGCATTATCTTGTGAGTGGTATAATGGCCGCTCACTCGCGTCTACTGTTTGTACAGTGTGTATGGGCTAATGCGCAATCCAGATAATTGGGTAGAGATCAGTGGGCTTGACCAACGAACTCCCACGAAACGAGTGCTCTGATTGGCCATTGGCTATGTTTTGGTAGGTGGACCCGGAAATATATCGGCCGCTGGGTAATATTTCGAATGCATGAACGTAAGTGCTTCGCGGTTCTGAGGAACAAATTGGATAATTCATATAAGTAAGTCCGAAAATTTCACATTCTATAATAGGTTAGCAAATTTTGAAAACTGTAATTAGGAGATATATAGACCGACCTAATTTACATCTGATTTAGAAATCAGGAAATTAGATCTAAATAAAGAAAATCGGGGGAGAAATGTCGGTAACGAAAAGCTGTTACGCTGTGGCTCTAATTTACCCCCACGGTACGAGATCTCTGGGTTGCCATCTGTATTGGGGAATGACAACAAATGTCAGTTTTATTAAAGAAATGACCCAAATCAGATGGTTATTGCTGTCTAGGCAAATTCATGCAAAAATTATGTTACAATGTGTGTGCTTTCGCCAAGAGGGTTTCTGCCATGGGGCTGTTATGCACTATTGGAAACCAATTTGGATAGCCCACGTAAATGTGATCTTTTGATGGGCTGATTAGATTTTTGTTTCATGATTTCTATTGGATGAGAAGAATGACATTGTTATCTTTCATTTCATACCAAACTTTTTATGATTTATGTTTTCGGCGGTTTGTTTTCATGGTTTTGCTGCACTGTTTCACAAGAGCCGTGTTTAGTGCCATTCTGTACCCTGATCCTACCTACAGGATTTGAAAAAAAGTATCTAGACCGATTGGTTAACATGTGAATTTGCTTTTGGTGAAATTTCAGCAAAATCTAACGATTAGAAATATGTTTTTTTGGATGAGGAATGTGAAAATGTCATGCAAAAATGACGGCCCGATTAGCGTTTTTTGTGTATTTACATACATTTTGGGGTAATTTTATGTCATGAAATAGAATCTTTCGGTCACATTTGAGATCACAACTTTTGGTTTAAAAACAAAGGAAAACAAAGCAATTAAATACATGATTTCCGGGCGTTTAACATTGGCATAACTTTCTTATTACTGGGGCTATTATGATGAATGAGGCATCAAATAAAAGGTCTTATCAAGCTCTTTCGAATGGCATAAAGCAGGAGCTTGAATTCTGAGATTTTTTTGTAACATCCCTACAAAAAAATATATTCAAAAAATTGACTTGAAAACATATCAGACAATTAGTCTGAACCGAGTCAGGAGCAAATTTGAAGAAATTATATTTTTAAATGTTGTAAAACCAAAGATATAAGAAGAAAACTGACCAAGTATCTGTACTAAAAATCGTACATGTAAAATTGGTCGTATACATTCGACAGCTGAAAATGACGCGCACGGTTGCATTACGTGCGTTCTCGAATCAAAAATCATACCTCACACACACACTCTCGCCATACCGCGAATGGTCCGTCGTGGGGAGCTAGCCGGCTGAGAGTTTGAGTTTGCAGCGATACCAACGCAGCTTCGGAGCTCCGCAGAGCGCCATTTTAGGGGGACTCGGAAAGGTTTTGGTGGGAAGGCAGCGGCCTAGCTTTTTGCCCAAACAACGCTAGATCGGCTGCTGGCAAAATGAAAATAACTATGATCGAGAACATCGTCGGTTTCTTAACTTTTCAGTGAGATAATTCTGAATTCTAATTGAGACTATATAATAAATTAAATCGACAAAGAAACCTTGGTAGAACTCTTATAACTATACAAAAGCTTGTTTATTTCTTCATTTGACATTTTGTTTTCGACCATTTTTTCGTGCGCGAGTCAATGCAAACTATGTATTACCAAACTTTCAACACGCAAGGAACGGGGAACACTCGCGGACCTCGTATCAAATTTGTTGCAAAAAAAAAATTCAAGGGTGATTTTGAAGCAGTGAAGAATATTGGCGCTGCAATGCGCAGAAATATACTTGAAAGAAACTTAAAAAATCATACCTGAATTTTCAGAAAATCGTATTTGTATTAGTGTACCTAGATGTGACTTGTTTATAACTCAGATTTTATGAAGATTTGTCGGGAAAAAATGTCAATTTTTTCCGTTTGGTGGTCATTTCTAGGCTAATATTTAAAAAGTTACTTCAGTAATGGTCCCGATGTTTCTCTTATCATACTCGCATGTTATTTCTACATACAGTGTAGATTAAACATAGGATGGTTAAGGGTAAGACCGGATAACATTATAAAAAAGATATATCCTTCCACCCTCCCATATCCAAGTTTTGGGCTGATTATTGCCGACCCACCGCAGCAAGGCCATTCAGATTTTCGTACGGGCGCAAAGCGCCCTCTAGTGCCCCATGATTGTGCCTACTATAGGCTATACGAGTAGGGGGAAACCCCGGTGTAGTGGTCCACCTGCACACACCCCCAGTAATATAGTGCGATAATACTCTGTAAAGAGGTCTGTACTCAAAAGGAAGAAGAAGAAGATTTGAATGGGAGATCAAACATTTCCATTAAAAATTCTGGGGGGGGGGGGGGGCGGGGGGAGGTATAGGCTCTACTTTGACCAGAGAAAAGAGAAGAGAGTTTAGTAAAGCTCCTTAAAACATCCTAGATCTAGACCCTAGATCTAGTATGAATGAATAAATAAATGAATAAATATATTTTTTAAAATATAGTCTAGTTAGGCCTAGGGTCTATATATAGCCCGAATTTTCTGTCTCTTTCGTTCGTTAAGCCTCTTATTTGGGTAGGGTCGGCTCAAGAGAGGAGCCGACCCTACCCAAATAAGAGGCTTAACGAACGAAAGGAGGGTTAAGCAGCCCTGTAGAATAAAGGTTTGGATTAGTAATGCATCCTCATGATCTTGTGTTTGTTTCAGTCAGGACCCACAATTTCAAGCAACCAAACACCACATGTTAAAGATAAAGTTGAGTTCTGGTCATGCAATTGCATTGTGAAAGAAACAGTGTGACAGGGCTTAAATTAATCCAAGGCCACCAAGGCCATGGCCTTGGATGCCCCTTTGATTGGCCTCAATGCCCCTCTCATTGGCCTTGGAGATTTTTTGTGCCCTTTCCAATTCTTCCTATTTGTGCTGTAATATAGGAATGTGCCCTACAGAAAAGTGGCCTTGCCCTAAAAATATTGAAATTTAAGGCCTGGTGTGAAGTCTATCAAAAAAGGTTGATCATCTATCCCAGGTCGAAATCCAAGTTGATACCAGTTGACATCTGAGACCAGTTAATTTACCATGTAGTGACGGGGCGGAATATAATAAGACAATAGGACAACTGGGCCTAGATAACTACGGTTAACTACGCAATATGCTTAAACTACTATAATAAGGGTTAATCCTACCATAGGCTGTAGAAGTAACTGCTTGAAGTAAGTCTCAAGAAGCACCGATGTGTGGAGCTCCACGAAGCTACGTTGAGATCCAAAGAGACGGGCAGACGGCAGTGTTGTTGCTCGCATGCAGTCTCAAGTTCAATCTAACATACCCAGTAATGAGCATGACCGCGGAAACCACCGCGGGTGTCGCAAAATGCGGGACTTACGCGCATATGGGTTTATACCCGCCAGAGCCGTATTGGCTCAGGCTGAATCACTACAACCAGTTGAAAACCAGTTGATTTACCAGTTGAACACCAGTAGAATCTAGATGATTACCAGTTGATTTACCAGTTGAAAATCAGTAGATGATTACCAGTTGATTTACCAGTTGAAAACCAGTAGAATACCAGTTGAAAAACCAGTTCAATGTATCTTATGCATATTCATGACTAATTTGCATGTTTTCACAGAAAATATAATTATCATGATCTGTCAAGCAAATGTGACAATACACATCAATTTTGTGATTTATATTTTCTTAGTCGATTATTGACATATAAATTTTATATGTCTGATCATATTTTTCATCTAATTAAAGACGTAAAAATAGATATATTGATATAAGTAATTATTACCCAGGAAACAAAATTTATAATTTTGTATAATTATGTATGTACGAGCTCCAATATTCAAACTGAGAATGAAACTCATCTGTAATCCACCTCAAATGATCATTGTGATGGGGTAATTGCAAGAATTTATATGATGGTCTAGTTGGTTGCCAGATGCCAATATTGATTATTGATTATCAGAATATTGGTTGATTACTGGTCTCAACTGGTCTCAACTGGTAAATCAACTGGAAATGTCAACAGTTGGGAATGTTCAATCGTAGGTCCATGGTTCAATTGGTTTCAACTGGAACCAGTTGGCAACTGGTTTCTATGGGTTTTGCTCCAATTGGTTTGAACTGGATTTTGGTCCTGGGTAGTAAATATTGGTGTACATGTATACTGCAAGGTTCTAGAATCATCAAAAGGATAAGAAATTTTGCCCAGTCTTGGTAAAGTTACGAGCACTGTACACAGAAAGATGTATATGGGACTACACGAACATGTGGCATAAAAATCTGTCCTGATTTGTATGCTGTTACATGCCATATTTAGAATATTAAGGCATTGGAAGAGCTATGCTTTTCCGGGAACATTTTTAATCTGATGTTCTTCCACACTTGCATATTAATAATAATGATAACGCTCGCAAATTATTTTTCCCCTCTTTCCTAGAACCTTCTCTTTAAGTGCTTCTACCATGAGACTTCTACTATCCCTGTCTTCCTTAGTGCTCTCCCTGACCTTGAGCCTCTGTGAAGATCACCTTGACAGTGACTTTCAGAGCAATGAAGGCTTGGTTGTCACGGATGAGAGAGAGGATGGTGTCTTTTCAGCTGGAGGAGCAGGACTTGAGGTGTCACAAGCCGCACCTAAACTAGAATGGGATCCTAATGGATACTTCACATTCTGCCCCTGCATGGGTATGTTTGCTTAAAGATAAGGAAATAGTCTACGGCTTGTGTAGCATTCAAGCATTCAAGCCACACTTTACAAAGTAATGCTAGTTTGAGAGAGATGTGAAAGGTATGTCTTTACTTTATTGAGGTTCAATCCAGACCCCTTAAAAACAGGCTGCACTCTAGTATATATACCATTGAGAGTGATGCAAACAATGTCCAGGGCTATTATGACACTTATTGCCCATTTATGACCATTAACGGATTAGGGTTGGTCAAGTGTCTAGACACTACAGCTTGTATTCTTGAAGATGGACTATTAAAGCAAAGCTCTTTTAAAAATTGCCAGAGATGTGTTGTGAGTTTTCTGCATATTTTTTTTCTTGCTAAAATGTTCAATAATTCAATTAATTTTCCATTAAAAACATAATAATTACATAATGAATACGTACACAAAAATAAATTGAAAGGACCCCTAAGACAGCAAAGTATTAGGAGGGGCCCTATACAAATATACAAAATAAAAATGAACATTGTTTGTGTTATAGAATGGGTCTGCAGTAAACCCATTGACAACTGAATTTGTTTTCATTCCAAGAGGCTTAATACAGGACATATCCAGTTTCTGTAGGCAAAGGGTTCAAACTAGATAAAAAATCCTATTCAAAACATGAGGGGGTATAAAAACAAGTTTCTAGTATCCATATCCAATTTACTAACCTGATGGTGAACAGGCTTATCATTTTTCAAAGATAGTTGTAAAATAATTTCTAATTTGATTCTGACAGGGAGGTTTGGAAACCAGGCAGAGCACTACCTTGGATCACTAGCCTTTGGTAAAGCACTCAATAGAACCATCATCTTACCTCCGTTCAGGACTTATGTAAGTACATGCTAATTAATATTTTGGTGGTCGGCTAATTTTGCTCTAGGGTCATTCCATCTCAAATCATTCAAAAAATGTCAAAATCTCAAAATTGGTGGGCCGTTGTATTTCCCAAACCCCTTTCCCGAATTACCTAAAATTTGAGATTTAGTGCTGTGAGATCACACTCACCAATTACACTAAGTTTCATCAAAATAAAAAATTGTCAGGTTAAAACCATTGGGTGATTTGAAATGGAATGATCCTCTAGTGCGAACTTGGCATCGATGAGGTTTCAATAGGCCTGTTTACTAATGATATGCGAGTGACGTCATAATCCCTCGCACCCTAGCGATTGTTACTACGTAGGGCAAGCTTTGCGTGGTGCGGCACGGTCGCCACATTGTTTTTCCATGCCCGCTACGCTATACACATACAAAGCCATTGCTAGCGACCGCGACGTTTTTTCACCCTAATTTCTACAATGGCATCGCCTTCGACATCGAGTTCTAGTTCCAGCAAGCCGTTTTCGCAGTGGACAGTGAAGGAGCTCACCGATTATTTAAGAAAGAGAGGAGTTACGACATCAGGGTACAACAAACAGAAACTAGTTCAACTTGCGACTGCTGTGGCCGATATCGCTTTGCCCCAAGACCCGGACCTTGCGAGCTTCGACTCCGCACGGTCGCTGCGGGAGAAGTTGGAGCGTGCGGGGTGCTCGTTCGACGACCCAATGAAAATCACCGGCTACACCGAGAACTTTGAAAGTATACCAGATTTCGGATTATACGACATTTTCACCTACAAAATGTTTTGAACAGACGTAGGTATTCCTTGAAATCCTGTCGATTCCAAAGTCCTTTCTTCCACAATTCTTAATCCATATTTTACACTTCTCCAGGTTCGTCTTTGGTTTGGGGAACGGGATGAAAAACACACCATTCATATGGGGTCTGTCTGCGTACCGTGAATCGCTGTTACACGTGCCGTAACAGCAATGCTTACCTCCCATTTTTGCGATATTTCGTCGGATTTCGGAAAATAAAATCGAAGATTTGTCATGTACAACTGAGAAAAACTATATTTATTTCAATTATATACCCTAAGGTTGGAAAACAAACAGTTTTAAACGAAGTTTATTAGGACGATGATCAGCCTTTTTTTCCTCGCATTCCCCACATCGCCGTATACAAAGTGTGTGTAGCAGGGCCGTAGCAGACACTGCGCTCGGTTTGTTTGCCAGAGCTTACAACCGTGTGCAAATTTAAAGGTCCGTGAATACATTAGTAAACAGGCCTATTGTCTGAGTTCAATTTACACGCTGGACCTGTAGTTAGATAGCCATAAATTCCTTTTTCATTTAATTTCACCTCTTGTGAATATTACCTTCTTGGTAATTATTTTCCACATTTGTACTGGATGATCTTGAATCAGGTTCTCAAAACATTCTCAGTGCTTAAATTTCACCCGAGTATATGTGATCCCTTCAGCTCTTTCGGATAACTCGGCCACGATTTTCTCGCCTAGTCCAACCTGACCCGAGTGCAGTATCAGCTTCGGACCTGGGGGTGTTTCACAAAGATCCTAAATTGAACTTATCTCTAAGTTGGACTTAAAAATTATGGAGAGCCATTTGTAGCCTTAAAATGAAATATATTCAAAAGCAAAAATTCAAGTATTTTAGACTTTTCATAAATTCCACATCAAGGACATAAAATCTCCTTGATAATTAATATAAAATATGAATGATTTGATTCAACATTTTATGCCTTTAAAAAAAAACTTTTACAAAATATTTTCATAGATGCTAACGGCTTTCCATAAATGTTAAGTCCAACTTAGAGTTAAGTTTGACTTGGGAACTTTGTGAAACACCCCCCTGATTTGATATGACCTCCTCCACCATGGTACTGAGTCATTTTCAGGAGAGGAGGAGTATTTTCAGTTAAATACAAATCGTGTTGGCAAATTTAGAATGAAAATTAGGCTGGTGTTTTCCAATATAATGTTTAATGTGCAAACAAAATATCCAATATTATTGGTGGGGATGGGGTGGCTATTGCCAAATGCGCCACTCCTTTTGTCTAAATGAATCTTCATATCATACACTATGAACAGGACTGACAAAGAAAGCGGACAAAATATACAGTTCCTCAGGTAGACAAAGGAACATCCCTTCACTGCTATTATGTAAAAATGTGTAGAACAGGTGTCACATGCATATTCACCTTTTTACATAATAGCAGTGAAGGGATGTTCCTTTGTCTACCTGAGGAACTGTATATTTTGTCCGCTTTCTTTGTCCGTCGTATTCATAGTGATAGTTATTGTTAAGTATCAAACTTTTTCTGATTCAAGCCATTTAATCACCATGATTTACAAACTTTTGTTTTTGAAAGAAGGTTGAGTTTATGTCAAGGTGAGAAATGATTTGTGGGCTTACATGTACTTGTTCTTCTTTATGTCAGTTTGGAATTATATCACAAACATAGATCCCCTGTAAAGTATTCTCTTCAGATGCCCTCATATTCAAATTATGAAACAGCTAAAGGGCGTGGACCAAACTTTATTGTCATTGTGTGTGTAGTCCCATATAAACATATCTGTATGTAGTGTATATGACTTTCAGTAAGACCGAGTCATATTTGTCTTATGTTCATGATTCCAATATCGCAAAGTGTCAGTATAATTAGGCTGTGACATGTACATGATTATTCCGTGTACACGTTCTTTTGACAACTACATGTGTACTATTTCTCGTACACGTGTACTTGCATGCAGTGACTTGTGTATGAGATAAGGGATATAAATCCAGTCTTTTGCACTAATCAGCCTTCTTGCTTCCAAACTATATAAATATATTAAATTATTGGCAACGTAATCAATTGACCAGAAATTAATTTCATTTTGAAACTCTCGTCATCCTATTCCAATCTTTCAGATCAACATCCCTTTCACTGACTGGTTTCAGTTTGAACCCATGCTAGAGTTCTATCCTCGTCTCATCACCATGGAAACCTTCATGGAGGAACTAGCTCCCAAGTACTGGCCAGAGAATGAGAGGAGAGGTTACTGCTGGCTTTACCTCAACAGTGATGCTCAATGCGAAATGAAAAGAGGTAAGCTAACACACGAATGATGCATGTGCATATCATCCAATTTCAGTTTATTTTGCATCATAAAAGACATTATGTATCATAAATACAAATAGATATTAGGCCAGGGGGGTGTTTGCTGTTTGCTCTGACCCATTTACCGGCATTGGTCTCTCAAGCTACGTACAAATCATGGTCACAAATCTACAGAATTTACATTTTCTTGATAATTCATTGTTAAAGGAAAAAATAGTATCTAAAGATCATAATGGTGAAAGCAAACATTGGCATGAATGGCGTGCCATAGTTAAGTCCAACTTAAAGTCGATCTTAGTCTTTGTGAAACACTCCCCGGGCCCTCTAAGAAGCAACTTGTGCTTGTACATGAGGCCCCTAACAAGGTAAACACAATATCAAATTAAATAGCAAAATAAATAAAACTTACTAGGTATGCATATGCGTAAATTTAGAAGAAGAAAAGACAGACCGACCCTCATGAGTTCATTATACCATCTATCCGTACTTGAGTTGAGATTTGTACATGTATACAGCCTAAACAAGAGCAGATATAAAGCATTGAAGACATTATCTTTTGTTTTATATCAACGGAACTCCTAAATCCTTGTTGTTTAATCCTGTCCAATCTTGGAATTTGTAGAGCGGCAAATGACTTTGTGGAACTTCTGCCACGTATCTGTTTACAGATCTTTCCTCTTGTGGCAAAGTCAGTCCCCTCTTCAGTCTTTCTCTTCTCTTTCTGCAGGGAATCCATTTGGCCCATTTTGGGACGGCTTTGGCATAAATTTTGCGGAAGAGCTCAAATTTGAGATTTTCAGCCATGCTGACCTTTCCAATACACAAGACATGGAAAAAATGAAGGAACATTGGGATAGAAGGTAAGGTGATTTAGAACATACTTTGAATCCAGCCCCTTACTTTCATAAGACATAAGGTATAGACCAGTTATGGTCATGCGATTGCATTGTGAAAGAAACATTGTGGAATCGATCAGAAAAGGTTGATCATCTAGCATATAAGTATTGTTGTGTACTGCAAGGTTCTGGAATCATCAAAATGATAGGAAATTTGGCCTAGTCTTTGTAAAGTGACAAGCACTGCACACAGAAAGATGTATATGGGACTACGGGATATCTATCCAGTCCGGATAGATATAATAATTTACCAAATATATCAATTAGTAGGCTGTTTCCTGGCAAAATTTGTATCATCATGTATTAGTCAAAACATATTCTTTCACATGATTTGTAATAAACGCTTCCATTTCATTTATTGAGAGGGGGGTGTTTCCAAAACTGGTCTTTACCTTTATTCTACACTTGCCAATCTCCAGATAGGATATAAATGGGTGTCCAATACAATGCGAAATTCATTGAATTGAGATCAGCATTGTGAACGTCTGTAAAATGGCACGTGTATGGAATGCTCCCCAGGGAGTGGAGAATGTACTACATACATTGTGTGCGGGAAAGCCAGAATCCGATGACCAGGGTAATAGCATATCTGTAGAGCGCTTAGAGATATCATCGATGTATTAAAGGCATTGTTTAACATTGTAAAATCTGAGAAACATGGCCCTACGTGTTATCAGTGTCTGTGATATGGTGTAATATTGAAGCCCTAAAAAAATTGCCCTTCAAAATGATCACGAAGTGCCTCAAAAAAGTCATGGGGTTCCTGACTGACCGAAAGGTTTATGATTATCATTGCAGCATGAGCTAAATCCAAGATTTTATTTCAGAATCTGAGACAAAGATGCCCAATCTCTTTAGGTACGATATAAATCCAGAATATTATTATTATCTTGCTTTTAATATCTTAATAAAGAATTTAAAAGAGATTTAAAAAACTTTCATTTGTAATTTAACAATTTCCCCTCTCCTTCAGTTTTCCCGTAAAAGAACATCCTGTCTTAGCATTGAAAGGGGCACCAGCCCCGTTCCCAATGAAAGCGAGTAACCGGGTCATCCAGAACTATTTCAAATGGAACGAGGGGTTGTTTGCTGAGGCCAAGCACCACATAGATCATCTCTTTAACGGAGACCCTTACGTTGGCATTCATCTTAGGACTGGCATTGATTGGGTAAGTTTAGCATCAAGCCTACTGTGTGTACTAGGAAAAGAAGGAAAATTGTACAAAATATCCTGATGTTTTCTTGAAGCTATATATTATCTTTCATGAAAGCTTTTTTGTCTGGCACATTGCTGACCATGCATTCGGCATTCATCTTAGAACTCTTAGAAGACCAATGAGACCGACACCAGACCAATGAGACCGATACCAGGCCAATGAGACCGACACCAGACCAATGAGACCGACACCAGACCAATGAGACCGACACCAGACCAATGAGACCGATACCAGGCCAATGAGACCGACACCAGACCAATGAGACCTATACCAGACCAATGAGACCGACACCAGACCAATGAGACCGACACCAGACCGATGAGACCGACACCAGACCAATGAAACCGACACCAGACCAATGAAACCGACACCAGACCAATGAGACCGACACCAGACCAATGAGACCGACACCAGACCAATGAGACCGACACCAGACCAATGAGACCGACACCAGACCAATGAGACCGACACCAGACCGATGAGACCGACACCAGACCAATGACACCGACACCAGACCAATGAGACCGACACCAGACCAATGAGACCGACACCAGACCAATGAGACCGACACCAGACCAATGAGACCGACACCAGACCAATGAGACCGACACCAGACCAATGAGACCGACACCAGACCAATGAGACCGACACCAGACCAATGAGACAGACACCAGACCAATGAGACCGACACCAGACCAATGAGACCGACACCAGACCAATGAGACTGACACCAGACCATTGAGACTGACACCAGACCAATGAGACCGACACCAGACCAATGAGACCGACACCAGACCAATGAGACCGACACCAGACCAATAAGACCGACACGAGACCAAAAAAAAAAATATGACGTTACCCTGAATGAAGAAAAATCGGTCAGTTTTGGTAGCGTGTCTAGTGTAAGATGATTGTATGAAGTTAATAGGCCTACCAGATCTTGGATTAGACCAAAGATGTAGTAGAACGACGCATAGACCTTGTGGCAGATTAGCCCTGTGCTTAACAAGTTATCCAATAAAGTCTACTACTACATTATCAATGCATGGTCATATTTTCCATTTGAGGAGGAAAGTACTTCTGAGTGTCTTAGTATTGCCAGTATCTTGCTATTTATAATCTAAATAAAAGAAGGTGTTTAAAGACAAATATTGATGAAAGAATACATAATTTGGGTTTCCAGTTATACGCAGAAAACCTAAATTTGGTATTCTTTCATCAATGTTCGACTTCAAATACATTTGTTTTGAAATGTGTCTTAAATGACATCCTCTTTCACATTATGATACAATATACGTGTAATTTTGCCATCAAATTTTGGAGGGCTCCCAACACTTTAGAGTGGCTTTAATCTTTGACTTTGTTCTCTCACTCTTCAGGAAAGATCATGTGAGACGGTAGAAGGGATGAGACAGATGATGGCATCACCCCAGTGTCATAAGGTGGGTCAGGAGCCGGTTACCAAGGCCATGTGTTACCCTACCAAGGAGATGGTTCTAGAGGAAACCAGAGCTGCGGTGGAGAAGTACAAGACCAAACATGTCTTCATCGCCACCGATAAACTCTCCTACCAGAAGGAACTAAAAGAGATGTTTGGAGATAAGGTTGGTTTGAATATCCTCTTTCATTTTGCAATACCATCATGGGTGTAATTAAAAATCAATTTATGGAAATATTTTCTTCTTTATCCATTGTATGGTATCAAGAAGGTATATTTTAAAAGGAGATGCAGTCAAGATACTGCAGTGAAACATAACGTAATTATATGATGTGTGAACCTGTAGAGACCTGTAAATCTGATTTATTAGGTGTTTGGAAACATTTCAATATTTTAATTATTAAACCAATTAGGTTTAACAGATAGTTTTATGTTTATTTGTTGGTTGAATTTACAAAGAATTAAATGGTATGAAAATGTGGAGTTAAGAGTATTATGGGTAGCAAGGAAGCAGAGAGAACAAACTAGCTCTTACGTCATGGCATAATCTGTCTTTTACTCATCTCCAGGTCAAAGTTCACCATCTTGACCCCCACATGCCGCAGATTGACCTCATCATCCTCGGCCAATCAGAGTTCTTCATTGGTAACTGTGTCTCATCCTTCACGTCCTTTGTGAAGCGGGAGAGAGACGGAAACGGGAAACCATCAACGTTCTGGAGTTTCAGAGTTTGATGAAGCGCATAGCATCTTCTTGTACAATGTCTTTCAATTGATACTTTGTAGTAGGGTGATTCCATTCAACGTATCTTGTGTAACATGTGACTTTTATCTGTTTATTTCATCAAAAAATGAAAAATCTCTTGATATGACCAATAGCTAGAGGCTCTTTCTGTAACACTACCATTACTTGTATCAAAAGACTTGTCACTTTTTAATGAAATAAAGGGACACCTTGCATGAAATCACCCTGTTTGTTATACAAAGTGAAATTCTCAATGTAATTAAAGTAATACTACTTTGGCAGATCATATTGCATTGATATATATATAGTATTTCTCTTTACCCAAAATGCTTTATCTGACTTACTTTCTTCACTACTATAATGCTTTCTTCATATATGATGTATTTCACTTTCAAACTTCAAGCAATGCCTTTCAAGACAAGCTCCAAATGTAGGTTGAGTATATTTATCTAAGTCATACTTATGCAAAGATCTATTGTTACTTTTATGCAAATAATTCTCAAGTATTACACTTAAAGAGTATGCCTGTATTTTACAGTCAAATTCATCCATTTTAGTTTGAAAGAACGCTTTCCTCCAAGTTTCTTATTTCTTTGTGTCTTTCAGGTTATCCAACATATCTGGCAAATTTTTCTACAGGTTTTATTTCCTCAAGTAAATCGGTTTAGAGCTTGAGTCACACTTGGGTGATAGGTTAACTTTAGATTTTTGGTGGCTGTGACAGTTAAATGTTAATTATGCTGGGTTAAAATTTCATGTAGACGTTTGTAGTGTCGGTTTTTAACAGGGTTTACTTTGAGGGTAGGTTTAGATTTAGGGTTACAGTCTGGTATTTTGTTGGGTCCTAGTGTTGGCTACTGACAGCTGAGCAATTGTTGCCAGAGTATGTTTGATACAATTGTTTTTCATTGCCTACTTTAGAGAAATTTCTTTCAACATCACATTCAGAAATAGCTTAATGAATTCATTGTGCACATCTTGCTTTAATGAGGTGTAGCATGACGAGACTATGTATCTTTCCCATGGTCTGACTCGGGGGGCCAATCAGGTATAATATGACTATGGACGACGCGACCGCAGTATTCACGTGCGTGCAACATACGTGAAATCGAGGCGTGAGGAGAAACTTGGTCTGTTTCGCGAACGCTAACGCGCACATGCCGCTAATCAAGTCCATTCTTTTACGTGCAGTTGTCCACAAGAAGTCATGGATGGCG
>JAVYIG010005058.1:0-145584 GCA_035222895.1 Strongylocentrotus droebachiensis
ACTATTCAACTTTTGCGTTTCCCTTGGGTAGCCCTTTAATGGCAGGTTTTGATTGTACTTATATTCCAGTTAAACTTGTCTATAAAGACCACCCTAGGGAGACAAGAAAAGTGGTATCGTATGCAGTTGGTCTTTCTGTACAGGTTCCTGGCTTTAATATGGGATGCAATGACAAGCACAATTCAAGGGAAACGAAATGTATTTATAGACGCGTGGTCTTTCTATACAGGTGGTTTGGAAGGCAAGTTGGACTGCATATACCCTTGATTTGTACACATACATATATACATGTACGTCCTGTCTTTTGAACATCATTATCTGTATGATTCGGGGTCCTTGCTGTGGGCGGCATATCCTGCCCAAGACATTTGTACATGCTTTGGACTCAAAATGGCTAATTGTAGTTTTTCTAATTTAGAAATGGATACAAGCATTGTGATGATAATGATAAATTTACATTAATTTTGTGGCATAGCAGAGTTTAGGAAAGGCATACCGTTAATGGAATCATGTAGCATCAGGGGTTGGAATCCATCTTCCTTCTCTTGATCTACTAAAAGTGAGGGAAAAACAGTTTTTGTCACAGACTTTTTTGACCTTCATGTAGGAGCGGAAACATGTACATGATATGAATAATTGATTAAAAATGCTATTAATAAAATTGAGATCACGATTCAAGATTCTCCTATTCTCTTGTTATGTACTGAATGCTTATCTTTATACCTGAACCTTTCCAATATGCTTTTTAAGTAGGGATAGATTAATGTATAACTCAACATCTTAAAATATAATGTTTGGTACAATCTGATGTCTAACCAAGGAATGTACCTTTTAAAAAGGAAATCTACTTTATAACAAATATCAAAATATGTTATGAAAGTGCTACTTAATTAAAAAAAATATCAGAGTAAATATTTTTGTTGTGTGTGTTAAGTACATGTATGTGATTATAATTTCCCATTATTTTACAAATCATGCATTTGCATATTGATGTCCCTTTTTTCTTTGATATAAAAATCCAGCATTCTGGGAATAATATTTTACAATAAATCATTCATATGAAATCTATGACCAGTATGTCTTAAGTATATGATATAGAATAGACATTAAATAATACCAATTAAACAAAATTGTATTCATAAATAGTTTATTTCTGTAGCTCAAGGCTTGCATAATCTGTGTATAAAGTAAATTGTACATTGCAAACATTACAAATAGTAAACAAACAAATCAAAATAGTTTAAGACAAACGGAACATAAAATTTAACATATAATACTGGAAGTCAAATAATACTTTACAAGCACACAACAAACAAAATACAATTTTGTATGTTAACAATGTATGGACTTGTATAGCACTTTTGCCATAGGAAACAGCTCTGTTGAAAGCCATTATTACATGTATATCGTCCTGGCTGTAAAGAATAACGCCCTCATGGATCTCAACAGGCGATATTTCAATATGCAATATAGCAAGATTTGGGCTTGCCCTGAGACTATTCCAACCAAAAACTATAAACAATTAATACATGGAAAGAAGAAGAGAAGACAGAGACGGAGAGATGCGGAGGAAGGAGGGAGAGAGAGAGAGAAAGAGAGAGAGAGCGGATAAGGGGCAAACGTGTTTACCGACACGAGAATGAGAAGGGACGTTTTATGCACAAATTATTTCAGTGTATTTCCAAGGTATTTCCTACAATATCATAAAATTATGTGTAATTGCTAGCTAGCTAGCTGGAATTAACACATTCCAAATAAATGTTCCACAGTACTACATGTACTCGTGCTTGGCACTTTTTTTAAAGGCACAGATAGCATACTACATCATTCACACATTTCTGAGTACTTCTGTAACAAAAATAAAATCTTTTATCAACATTATTCTACATCTTAAAGGTACTATGTCCCATTTGCAGGCCAAAATATGTCTTCAAGTGGGAAAATAACGGCTATTGGTTGTCAAATCGACTTTAGGGCTATAGAGCCCCAAAGTAATAGTCTTGATTTTCAGGACAATTGTACCGAATGGTCATACGTTTTTATGCTGCGCAAAGATTCAATCAGTTTAATCGTGGCCATCACAAGAAGTGGGTTATTGATGTAGACAAATGCTCATGTACCCTTTACAACTCTTTTCATGTATTATTACCAAAGAAAAAAAAATAGCCAGTCAGTCACTCAATAGTGTCTGACAGTGAAGTCTAGCAAGTAAACGGGGGTTTCCGTGCATAGTTTGAATATGAGGACACTGCTAACGTTAAAATTTCACAGATAGGACATACATGACATATTCATAATTCCTGCAAAGTTCTACAGAATTTGAGGTTGGCTGCAAAAGGGACATAGTACCTTTTAACCAAGTGCAATCACCATGCTTTAATATTTGCATACAAATTCAGTGCACTTTCTATTTTCATTCTAATTTGACATTCACAAGCCATCACAGGTAAACATAATCGGTAGTTACTGGCTGAATTTTCAGTGCAACTTCTACTGTTGTAAAAGTTCAATCTTTTATTTGATTCATAAGGCACAATATGTGAAAGGCACTTAGGTATTGCAAATAATTTTAAAGATAAAGACCAGTTCTGGTCATGCGATTGCATTGTGAAAGAAACGTTGTGGAATCGATCAGAAAAGGTTGATCATCTAGCATATAAGTATTGGTGTGTACTGCAAGGTTCTGGAATCATCAAAATGATAAGAAATTTGGCCCAGTCTTCGTAAAGTTACAAGCACTGTACACAGAAAGATGTATATGGGACTACGCACACGTGCGCGACACGTGCGTTTATCTCTCACATAACAATAGATAAATTAATTTACCAAATATATCAATTAGTAGGCAGTTTGCCGGCAAAAATGTTATCATCATGTAAGACATGTATTAGTCAAAACATATTCTTTCACATGATTGGTAATAAGAGCTTCCATTTCATTTTTTAAGAGAGGGGGGGGTGGGGGGGGGGGGGGGGGGGCGTTTCCAAAACTGGTCTTTACCTTTAAAGCAAATTTCTGTGTATTTTTTCATGGTTAGTGAGAATTCACAAATAAAACTTTATGTAACTCCATGTGGTACCCCCTCATGAATAAAAAAGGGTGGTAAAAAAGATCTGCAGATAATGACTGAACAATTACCGTATTTGAAATGCAGCTATTCAATATCCACATGCAATTTCAGCTCATCTGCCCCCTCTTGTTTTTCTTCTTTTGAAACAACAAAGAAACCTCTTTGTGGCTATACAAAATGTGGATCAGTGGAATGACTGTTACTTTGTGCTTTGTGTATTCAAGGTCCTGTGAAAATACATTACTAATACAATAAATATCAGCTGCGAACACGGAGCTGTCAAACCACCCTTCAGTGTGACCATATGCACATTTCGTCTGTTCAGAGCTACAAGGGCATTAACTCATGTATTTTAACATAGAGTTATTACCTTTTAGGCTCCAAGAGACGATATGTAAAGACCACCCGCCTAGATAAAGACATCTTTTCTTGTTTTCCTTGATGCTTTCATGGCAATTACAAGTATCTTTGTGAGTGTCAATATCTTCTTTACATGTGAACAATATTACTACAAAATATGTGGTTGTAGACAAAGGTCTTCCTTTAAGCTACTATTCTTTTCTACATCTTATGCAAATATTGCATTAAACCGACTCAAATTAAGCACTCTTGATCATCCTGCAAACAACTACTTCTAAAGGTTCCTTTCAGGTAGGTGTATTGACTACAGAAACGTCCAATACTATTCCAAGAAAGGAAATTCCAGTATCGGGCACAACTGCTCAATTTCTTCTCTACATCTTATCTTCATTTTGGCAAGAAAACAGATTAAAAGTAAGCTTTCATTCTGCTAATGGCCAGTTCTTTGTTACTTCAGTAAAGCTTTGGTTTCTTGACCACAAAAACCTCTATAGAGCTTTTTTTCAATAACAAACCTGTGCCTTGCACAACTGGTCAGTACGACACTAGCTACTTTCTTCTCTACACTTAACATCTTAACCACTTTTCCTGTGAACCTGACTAAAGTTGAGATACTTTTCACTAATAGCCCCAACCAGAAGGTTGCTGTACAGCTGCTTGATACAGTGATATCTACTTTTCTCTCTACCTCTTAAACTTCCATTCTCTTGGACAATTACTGCTCCATTTAAATTGAGCGCTGATCATGGGAAAAGTACCACTCCTAGAAATTCCCTTCAGTTCATCCTTGGTTTCTTAATCTTAGGAGTACCCGTTGGGCTTCTTCTCAAAGTAAAATGAGCTGAACAGTCCTGTGTTGGTCTTCGAAAGACCGCACGCATCTTGGCTCGTGAGCTCCTGTGTGTTGCAGCTGTGTTGCTCGGAGTTGTTGTTGCCGTGTTGCTCAGAGTTGTTGCTGTCTGTGTTGCTGCCACCTGTTGTGGCCTCGGCTGCCTCAGCATGTCCATTGTCCTCCTGGGAGAACTGGTCGTCTTCTTCAAAGAAAGATTGCTCAAAGTATGACAGGATGCTCTTCTGCTTAGGATCCTGAGAAAAGATATATAATAATAATAATAATAACAACATTTATAATGCCCACATATCCACCTAAAGGGATACTCAAGGTGCCTTAACAATTTTTTTTTTTACAAGGAACTGCTTCCTGCCAGGTACCCATTTACATCACCATTTGCAGACGAGATGAACATTCATAACCCTATTTGTGAAAGCTTAATCTGACACACAAACATGCATACGTGGGAAGTTGTTAAACACTTGGCTCTTAAGCTGCTGTTTTGGGGCTGACAAATAGAAAAGATGAATATTTGAAAACCACAGTAAAACCTCCTTTCGTATAGACTATCTGTCTATAAACACATAATATTCTTACCTATTAGTGTTTCTCATTGAAACCATTACTAACGTAACATGTAGGTAAAAACAACCTGCTTATAAAGACCGCAATAGAATGCATGTATAAGGTTTAACACACATTTCAATGGGGATTTTGGTGAACTTGCACTTCTGACAGTTTTTTTGACGCCTTGAAGGAAAGTCTGCAGTGGATGGGTTAACATAATTGACATTTTATCCAAATTGATGATGTAGGAAATGTTTACCTTTAATTCTGTAGTATCAGCCTCCCCAAAGTCATCTTTAGACAGACCAGCTTTGCTCAGGATAGACAGTTTCTTCTGAATCAGAGGCCTGTAGGAAAGCAATACAACATAACAGATACACAAAAGAGAAAAGACAGTATTTGGATATGATATTCAATTTTTTTTTTACATTAAAATATTTATTGCGAAGTGGGGTCTTTTTTAAGTTTCAAAAACATACAGCAACAATCTCTGCACAATACATCTTGATAGATCCTGAGCACAGCCCGGTGAGGACATATATTTAAACCATTGACTTTTGATTTCTCTAATTCCCATAGGCTTAATACAGGGGACAATCTGGTTCCAGTAGGCAAGAGAGAGAGAGTCAAGTGATCAATTGGCCACTTTGAAGTTCACTTGGATTTAATTATCAAAACTTTGCAATAGTCATAACTTTCTCCCACTTCAAATACATTCTTTCAAATATTCACCTAATTCTTTCTCTTATACTTTTGCTTCTACAAATTTCAATTCCTTACAAAGGTTGGATTGCCTTCAGTACGGCATACATACATGTATGGCTTCCCAACGATTACTCTGCTACATTTACCAATTCCTAACTTCAACCCTGGAGTAATCACTACACCTAATGCCAGCTCAACTATGCCCAATGGCAACACTAACCCTAACCCTATATCTTAAATGAAACAAAGCTCAGAGCACATGTCTCCGTGGCAAATGTTGTGTTACTGAATATATTATAATTTAACAAATTTTTATAATTGTGTACTTGACATACCATATGTAGTCATCTGCAGTCTGCTTTGCGATGAGGTAACGAACGGTCACTGATTCTTGCTGACCGATACGATGGACACGGTCTTCGGCCTGAACCAAGATTCCAGGATTCCAGAAGAGTTCTGCGAAGAGAACCGTGGATGCTGCAGTGAGGGTGATCCCAGCGTTACAAGCCGTAATGGAGAGGACTGCTACCTGGTAGGAATCGTTGGTCTGGAACTTCTCTACCAGCTCATTACGCATGTAAGAAGATGTGCTGCCGTCTATCCGGATTATCTTGATTTTCTGTTCAAGAAAATAGAGCAATGAAGATATAATAAAACTGCTAAAGGTGTTGCATTATCACCACCATAACCATCATCGCCATCATCATCGACTATTTTTGTATGTAAGTACATGTAATAGTTTCCTTTTTCCCTAATTTGTTGCATCATAAAAAAGAAGATCATCATCATATTCATCATCGTCATCATCATCATCATCACATGATCGATCATCATCATTGTCACCGTTGTGATCATCATCATCATTATCATCAGAGAATGAGCTGCAACAAGTGTTAAAGCTACATGCCATATTCAAATATCCCCAATAAGAATGCATAAATTTTCCAAAGATTTGTACTTGTGATCGGCACAGGGCTCACATTTCATTGCCAATCTTACCTTTTTGAGTAGTGCTTCAGCCAACGCATCCATGACCTTCGAATGATGAGCAAAGACAAGGAACTTATGACCGCACTCTGCCAAGTCAATCACATACTCCCTGCAGGGCATTAACACAGTACAACAAAATTATGAGATGATGCATTTCTGATTCTTAGCAGAAGATGTATTATATTTTTTTTCTTGAAAGCTTTCTTTCTTATGAAAAGTGCATCAAAACAATGTACAGTACTATAAATATTTTCAACAAATCTTTTCAGTATGTTATGAAAGTTTAATAAAAGGGTCATTTACTTTGTCATCAAACACAATAGTCTAGACCTGGCTCAGTTACGTATTTTTGTTAATAAAAATATAAAATAAAAAACATTATTTCACAATTTCCTTGATTTCCCGGCTTACAATAATTTGGTTTGGTTATGAGCATATCATCATTCATTTTAAAATGGAATGAAGAATTTGTAAAAATGTTCAATCATATTCACAGGACACAAATATATATATCCAAAGTAAAATGCATTAATGGAGTAAAATGATGACAGACCTAGCATCAAAATCATACTTATATATATATATATATGGAATCTTACTTCAATGCAGGTATCTTGGCCAGTCCTGTTTCACTGAAATACTTGAGTAATGTTCCCTGTGTATCAGATTTCTTCTTCTCCATATCCTTTGCTGCACACTTGAGAGACTGGTTACCAGTCTTTACAGAGCTTGGATCCATGATTACCTGTGAATAGATTACAATGGAATAAAACAATATTTGTTTTTTTTAAACTGGGATTGATTAATACCTACAAACAGATATTATTGCAATGGAACAACAGTTCCGTTTTCTGTTTGATTTAAATATTAGAGTCATTGAATCAACACCATGGAGGGAGGGAAGGCAGGAGGGTAGAAGGGGAGGGAGAGGAAAGAGGGAGGGAAGAAGAAATGAAAGCATGAAAACGGGAGAGAGAGGTGGGAGGGAGGAAGGAAAGGAAGGAGGGAAGGACAGGGAGTGGAAGGGAAGGGAAAAGGAAGGAAGGAGAGAGGGGAGAGGCAATGGAGGGTGCATGATATACAAGACAGGTTTGAGGGAAACATCAAGAGAGATTAAATGATAAGGGATTATAGATATGTACAATAATAGTATACAAATAATACACAGCAGTGAGGGCATTAGTAAGAATTACCCACACTAGGTACCTTTGGAACAGTCTAACACGCCCGAGGTGATAGCCGAGGGTGTTCGGACTGTTTTGAAGGTACCGAGTGTGGGTAATTTTACTAATACCTAACCAAAATGATGTGTATTATTTGTTTTATAAGATTATGTTTTATTTGTTTTATAAAATGATGTTTTATAACATGACTTTCATAATGACCGGCCATTACCATTGGATAATGACCGGTCAATATCCAAATTATGCGTTAGGCAAAATAAATGCCTGGTTACGTGTACGCTTTCAACCAATCAATTCTCGCTACCCTAAATAGGTACGAAAATCTCGAAATTCGCGAGACGAGGTAATTTTCACTCTCTCGGGTCGTCACTACAACTTCCGGTATAGAGTCCCATCCCAAGTCACGGCCTTCATCCACCCCCATTTTTCAGGGTTCTTACGCTTGGAATCATGAGCCCAGCACTGTGCAGCCTCACAAAAGAAAACCATCGTCACTGATGTCAAAAGACGCAAAAAACAACGAATGAAATGTTCAAATAAACGTTGAAATATTTGCGAAAAAAAAACAAGACCGAGCAGACGACATATTCGGTGCATACGCTATCGCGCCTAGTAATATAGCGCCTGCACAGGAAGCTGTAATGTCGAAAAGCTATCCCATAATGCAATGCGCGTTTTCAGGATTTTCCCCGGATCTCGGCAGAATCGCTATTTGGGGTAGCGAGAATTGATTAGAATCCACGTCATCACTGCAATGGGACACAGGAAACACTCACCACTTGTCTAACTTTGGATGGTAACTGTGCGAGGACATCTTTCTTGAGTCTTCTGATCATCACTTTCTCCTCCAGGAGAAGATGAAGCTCAGTCAGGTTTGAAGAGCCAGAATAGTCCCATCCAAATTGAGTCTTCAAAGAAAAATTAAAAAAATCAATCCTGATGTGTACCGTGTGTAGAAACTAGCTCATTAAACATTGATAAATAAGATAAATAATTTTAAGGTTCAGTTAGTACAGCCTCATTGGAGTAATGCTGGCGGAAAAAGATGCTGCCTTGAAAAATTGGAATCCTAGACCCTGGAAGAATATTTGCTACAAAAGGTCACATAGGGTTTGAAGTCATTAAATTCTTCTGGATCAGAAAGAAAAAATTATAATACACTATAATATTAGGAATGCACTTATTCATCACTTTTTGAGGGGGGGGGGGGAGGGGGTGGGTGGGGAGCTATTTCATTAAAATTAGAAGCAAAAGTGCCCTGAGGTCTTGTGCGTTTTGAGGTTCGCTCAAAATTCTGGGTTAACTTAGTCTCTGTGTCCATATGGCAATTGTACAGAGTTAATGACTTTCTCCTGGATCAATGATAAATTGTTATACCCATTTTGCATCGCACGGTATTAAAGAGTGAAGTCATGGAATAATGGGAACAATTAGTTTGTTGGAATAACTCTGAGGCCGTGTGAGGACTGGTGAACATGTTGGTTGATTGACTGATCTAATTGGTTTATTATGATAAAAATATTAACATAATTGATACATGATAGAAGTAGTGAACTTTCTATTTGGTGATCTGACATATACTAAAGCAAACTTTGGTTTAATAGTGGGAACATTTGGGACATGTTTGCAGATCTACAGGGATTACTTCAAAGTTCTGAGGCAAATTTTCTGACACCTTATGTACCCTTTAAGAATTACTGAAACTTATGAATAAATCAGGCGCGTAGCCAGGGGGGGGCGGTGGGGGCGGTCGCCCCCCCCCAAAAAAAAAAAACGCCGGCCAAAAAAAAAAAAAGAGAGAGAGAAAGAGAAGAAAAAAAAGGAAGAGAACGTAGGAAGAAAAAGGGAAAAGGAGTCGAGAACGGTACAACGAATCGTCTTCTTTCTCTAATAATTTGATAAAACGTCTAAGCTTCCGCGCTTCGCGCGTAAAGGGGGAAATTGAGTTCAAATTAAGGATTAAGAGTCGAGAACGGAACAACGAATCGTCTTCTTTCTCTAATAATTTAATGAAACGTCAAAGCTTCCGCGCTTCGAAAGAGGGGGACTGAATACAGATAAGGATTAAAGGTCGGGAAAGGTACACTGACGAATCGTCTTCTTTGTCTAATAATACGTCAAAGCTTCGCGCAGGAGGATGGGGGAGGGGGGACTGAATTCAGACAAGGATTAAGAGTCGAGAACGGTACTTCGAGTCGTCTTCTTTCTCTAATAATTTAATGAAACTTCAAAGTTTCCGCGCTTTGCGCGGGAGGGGAGGAAACTGAATTCAGATAAGGATTAAGGGTAGAAAGGTACAACGAATCATCTTCTTTGTGTAATAATACGTCAAAGCTTCCGCGCTATGCGCATGAGGAGCGGACTGAATTCAGACAAGGATTATGAGTCGAGAAAGGTACAAGAATCGTCTTCTTTCAAAGCTTCCGCGCTTCGCGCGGGAGGGGGGAAACTCCCCCCTCCCTGCACCCACCCCCCTAGGGAGCGCGCTATGCGCGCTCTTTAAGTGATTCGCACGCTTCGCGTGATCACTACCGCCCCCCCTAAAATGAAATCCTGGCTACGCGCTTGGAATAAATTCATGTTAAATATTTGATAACGGCTGTTCATACCTGCTTGGCATCGCAGTATCGGACAGCGAAATCATGGAAAGATGGGAAGAGTCTTGGGTTGACGACGCTGATCTGTTGGAAGAGTTCTGAAGGCCTTGAGAGGGCTGGTGTACCAGAGAGAAGAAGCACTCGGGATGCTGCCTGTATGGGTAGAGAGGAAATATCACAGGAAGAGTGGTGAAATTCAACAAAAAATGACATCCAAGCAAAAGTGAAATTCAAGAAAAATGGCAGATCCAGACAGTTAAATTATTACAATTAAACCTACTTTAGTGACCACCTGTATAGAAAGGGCACCTGTCTACAAAGACCAAATTGTTGTTTCCCTTGAAAATGGTTTCTTATTGAAACATGTACTAAAGAAACCTTTACATAAAGACCACCTGCCTGTAAAGACAACTTTTCTCGTCTCCCTTTCACTGTACAATTATAATAATTAAAACATTAATGACAGCTATAGAGTAGATTTTTAATGCTCAGATACATGTACTGAATCTAAGAGGCGCTCAAGGCACATAACTAGTTCTACTATTACCCTAGCTTTAGTAAAGCTGCCCTCAGACACTGAATGCATTTAGTGGTTTACTTCTTATCAGGTAACCAGAGCTGCCCACCTCCAGAACAGAAAATCAGTAACCATAAGGCTCAAAATCAGTAATTTGGGGAATAAATCAGTAATTTCCTATGCGGCGTCATGAATCTTAAAAGAATGGCAAGCGGACGCATGCGCGCATGATTATCTGAAATTTGTTGTGATTTTACTCCCACAAAGTTGCTAAATATTGATTTTCAGTTCATCACAACACATAAGTTTTCAATGAAAAATTGGCTTCTATTAAGAGAATACTTGATAATTTTCCATCTTTCTCATGCAGCGAGTGCTGGATGGACACCATGCTGTACAGCACTTGCTACGATAGATCCCTATGCGCAAAAAAAAAAAAAAAAAAAAAAAAAAAAAAAAAAATCCATAATTTTTAGACTACATTCCATACTGCCGTAATGGTCGTTAATTTCCGTACCAATTACGGGAAATCTGTACTAGTTGGCAGCTCTGGGTAACCATTTCACATGCCCGGGTTGAGAGTGGAGTGGCAAATTCAGATTAATGTCTTGCCAAAGGACCTAATTTCTATGGTTGGGATTTGAACCAGGGACCTGTCCACAAGACCACCTCTGTTCATGGTCACCACTATCGGCGATTGGCAGCCAAAACTGAATTGTTGTAAGTTGAATTGAAACAACCTTGAAAGAACTGACCTTCAACAAAGGTAGCGCTGCTTTGGTTCTTGCCGTCTTGTAACTTTTCAGGAAATGAGACTCATCCTGGAAAAAGGTTAAAATGAAACAAAAGATGAGAATATTGAGTCTTTTCAAATTCAATAATGAATTCCCTTTAGCATTTAAAGATTCATTATCAATATGACAAATACATCCACCATGCCTATGTAACTGCACATCTGCAGAATGAACATTTCAAATTCTGGATACTACAGGCAAGCAAGAATTGTGTTTGTAAGTGACATTGATGTAATATTGACAACAATGTAAACTATTTCAAGATTCAAAATGCTGCCATGTTGGACTGAACAAAAGTCCAAACTCTTGTAACAATTGGCCCTAATTTTATGTTTCTGAGTTCCCAAAATACATTGCAACAATACTTTTGAAATCAGGTCTGGCCTTCAGCATTTCTTCGACTTCAGGATTGCTATGTGAGTATAGCAACTGTATCTTCAGTTTTTCCTATTGTCTATCAGTCATATATGATTAAGTTTGTTTTTTCTCTGACTATGCTGGGTTTTTAACCTCATTTATGGTCTTTTACAGATTCAGTTAACGTATTGTTGAATGCTGTCATACATTTCGTCATAAAAATCAAGACATATCTTTTCATTACACAGTTGTCTATGTATTGGTTGGCAAAAGAAACAGTTACTATTGTTAATACCTACCATAATGATGACCTTAAAACCTGGAGCCTGCAAAGCTTTGGTTTTCCTGGCCATGAGGTCATAGCTGATAACGTTGACCAGCCCACAGGAAACACTCTCCCTTCCTGAGGTCACCACGTTGACCTCATGCTCCTCCAGGGATGGAATCCACTTCAAGAACGACTGTAAGTAATTTAGAAAAAAAAATATAATAATTATATTGATAATGATAACTTCTTGTATAATACATATCATATCATATTATGATATAACTTTTCCTTAACTCTACCCCCCCCCCCCCTTTCATCAGCTATCTCTAGGAGTGGATCTTAAATTTTGACAAAACAGGGGGCAAAACCCTGAAATAAAATTCTCACAAGTAAGGAAAACAAAAACAAACAAACAAAACAACCAAAACAACCAACCAACAAACAAACAAACAATACCCCCCCCCCCTCCCGTATTTCCTGGGTTACTGGGTAACTGCCAAAGTGTTTGGTCTCAAAGTTTAAGTGGAGGGAGGGGGTGGGAGCTAGAGCATAAAAACATTATAGGAAGACATCATTTCATTTGTGTACTGAAAGTATGAAGGGAAGGAGAGGAGGGGGCATGGGCTGGTTATGTCCCCATCCATATTAAAGCCTATCTGCACTAGTTTGGCCAGGAGGGATTAGACTTCCCTGCATGGTCACTGACTGATGGTTATCTCATTAAATAAGCTCCCAATTGACATAAGAAAAAGGGGTTCATGGGGGACCAATGGTTACCGATCTAGTTTGCTATACAGTGCGTCCCAGAAAAAACGAAACCGAGAAGTATCGATGTTCTACCATAACTTAATCACAACTATAATTAATGAATGATACATATTTGGAAAGCTTAGAGTCTCCTCTTTCATGTGATGCTACTCAGATAATGCATATTTCACGCATGAGTGATTAAAAGCAATTTGAAGGAAGGAAACCAAAAAGACATTTGGCGGGCGGTATCTGAATTTCGAAGAAAAATTCACATTTCTAGAAAGTTGAGTTTCTGCCCTTTCATATGACACCTCAATCAGGAAAAATGAGCGAGGAATGACAAAGTTCTGTTTGTTTAAAGTAGTGCTTGCATTTCCATAATTTTATTAAACGAATTCGTTTTCACTGGCTGCCTGCCGTATCAATAAACGAAATTAACAAAAGACTTAACTCCGTTTCGTTGACAATCAGCCGTAGACGAGAGTCTTCATGCATGGCTGATTGTCAACGAAACGGAGTTAAGTCTTTTGTCAAGTCTGCTTTTTGCTACGGCAGGCACCCAGTGAAAACGAATTCGTTTGTTAAAATTATGAAAATGTAAGGGCTATTTTAAACAAACAGAACTTTGTTATTCCTTGCTCATTTTTCTTGATTGAGGTATCATATGAAAGAGCAGAAAATGAACTTTCTAGAAATATGAATTTTTCTTTGAAATTCAGATACCGCCCGCCAAATTACTTTTTGGTTTCCTTCCTTCAAATTGCTTTAAATCACTCATGCGTGAAATATGCATCACGTGAGTAGCATCAAATGAAAGAGGAGACTCTAAGCTTTCCAAATATGTATCATTCATTAATTATGGTTGTGATTAAGTTATGATAAAACATCGATACTTCTCGGTTTCGTTTTTTCTGGGACGCACTGTATAGAGGGCGCAAGTAGCTACAAGTAGTGCAGTGGGGCTTTAAATCGCCAATGCCTACCTCTGCCCATGAGAAGCGCATTGATGAAGGGCTCACAACCAGGATGGGCCATTCTGTCCTGTAATAGCACGCTACACAGATGGCTTGTATCGTCTTGCCCAATCCCATGTCATCCGCTATCAGGGCTCTCCCACCTCGGTGGATAGCAAAGCTGGGTAAAGAAAAGAAGAAATATGTATATTAACTACTGAGAATGAAGACTGCAGATTTTTGCCATTATATAGACATTGTATCACAGAGAGGTCAAGATTACTTTGAATACCGTATTTGCCGGCCTAAGGGCCGCAGTATTTTTGGAAGAGAAAATATCAAAAAGTCGGGGTGCGGCCTATGCGGCGAAAGAGTAATTTTTTTTTAGTTTTTTTTTTTAGTTTCAATTTATGGCGCTATGCCTGGCAATGTCTCCCAGCTCAGTAATCAGTGTGTTGACTCACCACTCGGAAACTACAACAACACTAAAATTTGTCTGTCATCTTGGTTTGAAAGTAATCTTTCTAATAGATCTCAATATGTAGTTTATAATAATAATTCCTCAATTTTTTTTATATAACAAATGGTGTACCACAAGGTTCTATCCTAGGACCTGGTACTCTATTGTTTTTAATTCACATTAATGATCTTACACATTCTTCTAAAAACGACACGGTTACTATTATTTGTGACAAGTTTACAAGCACAAATCAGCGCCTTTAACTGCGCCTCGATGTTAAATGAAGGTCCTTCCCCGCGTGGGTTTTCGGCAAAAAAAAAAAAAAAAAAAAGACGATTTTTTTTTTTTTTAAATGTCAAAATCGGGGGTGCGGCCTTTACCGCGCTGCGGCTTTATTGCCGGCAAATACGGTAACCAAATACTTCTACTTGTAAGTGTAAGTGTAAATGTTTTGAAAAATTATGTATTCATTTATTTATTACCATTTTCCCAAATTTGTTTTTGGAGATCACTTCTTGTGTGGTAAGCCAATGGACTGCTTTTAAAATAAAGTCATTTTTTGCACACAGCAAAGTTATCTGCATGGCTTCTCACAAACAAAAGCTAAGGTGTGCTCAAAATAGTGCTGTAGCCGAACCGCCGAACCGAACGGAAGTTCGCCGAACATGGCACTTCCGAACCGAACCGAACCGAACCGAACGCAAAGGTCTGGTTCGGATGTTCGGCAGAAAAATATAAAAGTTTTTGCAAGCTAATAAACTTGTCATTTTGTACCTAATTTTCATGTCATGATTGCTCATTTTATATTTACTTTTTTCCCATTTTCCCATTTTCCGCCTTTGTGATTTATGCCTATCCAGTGGTGGGCGCGACTTCACTGGCGCCATTTAAATCCCAAATCCTGACCACGCTACGTCGCGATCGCAAGCCATAAACAAGAATACATGTGCGTGATCAAAATATGTTTAGCTCAAACCCATTCAACAAAAAAATAATATTTTAATTTGTAACAATATCGGACAAATTTTACAATATAAATAATGAAATAAATATATATTATAGTATGGTATTTATTTATTCAGGAAAAAAACAGATTTTATATTTTTCCTATTAAAAATAAAAACTTATAAAAAACAGTTATTGACGAGCCTGAATTTCTATTCAAGATCCGGCAGCTTTCATGACTCTAACATTAGACAACAACCGTCTCGGAAAATCTTTAAAAAATATCATTTATTGACAAGTTGAAAACATGATTCTTTTAAAATTGAAAATAAAACACGATTCAAGACGGAAATACGAATGTAAGTAGTATTTTTCTTCTCAAATAATTACGTTTAGAGCAGTTTTTAAAGTGAAATTCGTACTGGTCGGAAGCAGTGTGCAGAGGTCCTCCGTGCTGGTCGGGCCCGGCAGGCCGGCCGGCCCGCCCAGTGCCGACCGCCGTGGCTATGACGCTGCTTGCTATTATATTACCGAACCCCGAACCGAACCAAGTTCGGGTGAAAAATTGCCGAACTCTGCCGAACCGAACCGAACACGAACATAGCGTCTGACTTACAGCACTAGCTCAAAATTTTAACTATCTAGCTCAAAGCTAAGTTATTTTGGGACATCGCTAATTTCAAATAGGCTGATGATTAAGTCATTGCATTTTCTCTTTTCCCTAGCCTAAACCCTGACCATCACAACCCAAAATGACATTAGGCAAACAAAGTTACAATTCCTGTTCCACATCTAGAGTTTGCTGAACATTTTATCAAAAATATCAGCTTACTCAACTCCTCTCATTTGAAATGGCATAAGACCTTGGGCAAGATTTGTGTCAACCCGACGGAGATCAGCTTAACTCCTGGCTAGTATGTTAAGCATACTGAATTGGCCAATGCTTCCCCCCTCACGCTGCTCCATCACCCCCCTCCCTCCTGCAGAGTTTGCCGATTAATTCATTCACTTACTCAACCCCTTTCTTTTGGAATGGCATAAGCCCTTGGGCAAGCTTGGTATCGACCCCATCCAGGTCAGCTTCAGGAACCTCCAGGGTAGTGTACTTTCCACTCCGCTGGCTACGGAACGCTAAGCATACTGAGTTGGGTAGCGGTTTCAGTTCAACCTCACTCTTCAATACTTGAATTGCCTTCACTGTATAGAGGATGAACAGAACAAGAAGAGATCAAGATACTAAAATAGAAAATAGCTGATGAAGTTATTATTTCACACAAGGGGAGATATGGTACGAAATAGGTCCAAAATCAGGGATTTAGGTTGGTTTTGCCCTATGAAAAAGAGTCTCAGATTTTGTTTGAGCCCCATAAATTTACATGCTGTGCAATAGCAAGCCTGAAATGAGTAAAATAGAAAGGTATCAGTCATGAAAACTGACATCTTTGCTAAAAGAGCAAGGGAAATAAAGTTAACCCAAAGAAAAAACAAAAACAAAGCCAATATTGTGTACCGTAATTAACGTTGTATAAACCGCCCTCGTGTATTAACCGCACCCCTCTTTTTCGCCCTTAAAAAGATGTGTAAGATCATTACGGTAATGTAAATTAAAAAACAGTAGGGACCTAGGATAGAACCTTGTGGTACACCATGTAATAGAAGAAAAATTGGAGGAATTATTATTATAAAGTTTAAACTACATATTGAGATCTATCAGAAAGATTACTTTCAAACCATGATGACAGAAAAATTTGAGTGTTGTTCTAGTTTCCGAGTGGCGAGTCAACACACCAATTACCGAGCTGGGAGACATTGCCAGGCATAGCGCCAGATGGAGGGGCAAAAATTGAAACTTAAAAAAAAAAAAATATATGTTTTTTTTTTGGTTTTTTTGGTGTACCGTGTATAAACCGCACCCCCGACTTTGAATTTTTTTTGGCGGCAAAAAGGTGCGGTTTATATACCGTTAATTACGGTAGTCTCAAAAGTGACTAATTGGGTTAACTTGCAGAACACAGGGGGAACAAGGTTAAGAAAACAAGAAAAGTGGTTGATACGTGATATAATATTAGAATACAAAATGCAAACTGGTAGGCAAAAAAAAGAATTTTAGTAAATGCTACTTAAAATAATGCACAAGTCCACCTCTGGCTTCTCAACCTTACAGGGGACTTCCCCTGTACGAGATAATGAATAATTCATTACTTACTGAGTTCATCGTAGTGGCTTAATGAAAAGGACCACTTCTTTGTATTGACATCTGTGATAAAAGAATAAAAATAGAGATTAAAAAAGAACAGGAACAGAAAATGTAATCATTCAATCAGGGCTCCATACTAGCTTTTTAGAAGAGGGTACAGATTGAACTGTTAAGAGTATGCATGAGCCCTATGTAAACAAATTGGACTTAGATTTTTGGTGCTCCCGTGTCCCGGTAATTTGCTGGTGTCAAGCTCTGCATGATTACCGTAAATGAAAAAGCAATTTTGGCACCTTTTACATTTAAGTTACAATATTCAATGAGAGTTTAATAGAATGTGAATTTCAGCAAGACTTTCTTGATCTTGATCCTAAATCCTTATCATACACAAAAGTTTGTATGGACTACATATTAATCAATCATTCCAAATCACTTTTAGAGACAGTTCCTTTCCCATCTCTCTGGTATGATCAGTCCTCAACTCTACTTTCAAGCAGAGGACGTTCCATTTCTCAATGCTATGTCACTACACAAGTTGTAAAACTACACATTGTGTATCCGGACAGTTGATTTCAAACACTACTTTGAAGAAGTTTACAAGCAATATTTTATAAATCTGTTAAGACTTGTGTTGGAATATATTATTAATGACAAATTATTCATGATGATTAATGCGATTAAATGAATATCTTTTGTTACATCCAAAGACAAAAAAGGAGGCTTTATTTGTGTTGTACACGACGTGTCCAGACACTACCTCCTATCATACTCACCATAACTTTTACTTGGTATAGATTTGAAGATTTCAATCAGCTTGGCATGGTATCCTACGTCGGCCACAAACCGAGATCTGGAAACCAAGTTACAGTGTCCCGTGAGACTTGCGCCACTTGATAAGGAACCTGTTGTCAAGACAAGATGAAAAAGAAGGCATTTAATTCAGGGAAATTGCAAATGTACTTGTTATGTGTTGACTTGATAGATAGTCAGTATCTTACTGTGGAAACAACATCCTCTGATTTTCAGCAGATGGTGTTCTTATTTTCCAATAGATAGACTTCATGAATTGATTTTCATGTAGGCTCTGGATGCGTTAATAGTGACTGCCTGTCTACAAAGACCACATTTTTTATTTCCCTTAAAAATAGTTTCTTACTGATACATGTACGAAATGACCCTGTCTACTAAGACCACTTTTTGTGTTTCCTTTGGCGGTCGCTAAAGACAGGTTTGACTGTATTTGCATGCCCATGACAAAGATTAAAATGTTACACCACCATTTTTATCTGAGATTCTGTGCGCACCCATCTGTTTCTTTCAATTCAATTTGGTTTATCAATTTCACAAAGCACTTGATCTGTGAGGCCAGGGAAAATGGGATTTCAGTAGTTTTTGATGATTATCAGAATCTTGGAAATAACTTACCTCCTGGTTTCAATGCATTGTTTGATCCCCAGCTCTGAGTACTAGCAAGACCACCACCACCACCACCTCCTCTACCACGACCACCACCTCTACTCGCACCACTACCACCACCCTTGCTCCACAGATTGGTACTGTTTTGTCTTTGTGGTGATGGTTTGGAAACAGCACCTGGTCTGCTACTGTTATTGCTTTTATTTCCACCGCTGTTGCTGTAAAACTGAGTGATTGTCTTTTGGGTGGCCCCTGTGGCAGCCACTGGTTGTTGCACCTGGTAGGGTTGTAGGGGTTGCTGCTGTTGATATGTTGGTGGGCTCTTTGGAATACTCATTGCACCGGATTGGATGCAAGCACTGTTTGTCGTTGCACTCGTTGATGATTGTCCAAAGTTGCCTGGTTTTGATGTTACGCATGATGGCCGCCATAACTTGTTGCTTGCTGTTGCTGGTTTGGGTGAGAAAGCCGTTCCTTGTTGGTTTGCCCTTTGAGCCCGTTTTTCCAACGCTTTCCTTTTGTTCTCATCTATCCTTCGTTTCTGTTCCTCCGTCAATCCTCCAGTTGCCGCCATTTTGATTTCCAGTCTTCTAACTGGAGCTATTAAGGGGGGGGGGGGGGGGGGGGGAGATGGAAGAGTAATACATACATGAATTGTATGGTATCTTTTATATGAATAAAATACAAATCTAAATCCCCTATCTCTATCATACTCATATAGCTATGCCAAATTCTGATGTTTATTTGAACTAGCTAGCTCTCAATAACAGTTTTTGTACAGTACAGCTACATGTACATCAAATTGCAAATTCATTTTCATTCACTCTCTCCTGTCCTGGAATAAAAGTTCCAAGATTTATTTACTTAATTTACTCGATTTATTAAAATACAACACATAAGAAATGAAATAAATAAACAATACCATTTTTATTTACCCCTCTGCAAAATAAAAGAAAAAGAAATGAGTGACACCCAACTTGGTGACACCGGTTCTTCCATCCGGTAACACTAACAGACTCCAGCTTTATATCTGCTTTACACAAGCAAAATGAATTTTTAAGGCAGGGTTTCACATCACAGCCACTAATCAAAATAAAGTATCAGTTCAGTGATCTTTTATAAATTTCAATGAGTGGAGAAATAGATCTAGACCGGCTATGTCACATAAATGTTGACATTCGTTTATATACATAGTGTACATTCAGGTTTAAAATACTGCAATAACTCGAGTCTGGGAAGGGCAAGACTTCTTGACTTAAGTCAATCAATCACATAAAATTTGAAATACAACTTTGTCTTTGAAACTTTTTTGATAATTGACAGAGAAACAAATCATCAAAATTCAAATATTCAAAATGTCATCAAATCCTCACTAAATATGATTCTATTCTGTTATTTGAAGATGATCACCATGCACACAAATACTTACACTTCTGAGATGTGATGAACAAGTTGAATATAAAAGAAGTTAAACTGACAATGACTGACGACTGTCAAAAACTCTCATCCCAGATTGTCCACTCCACAACCACACTATTTCTGTCAGTGTCACTCATTCACTGTAGAAAAAGCTTTTTCTTGACAGTCAGTAGCTGCAGCTGCACTGATTCAAATCACAACCACGTTATTACTTCAATATGTTAGGTCATTAACAATTTTGTTTACAACTTCATTTAAACCGTCTTACCAAGTGTACTGGCTGTTTGAACTGGAATTCTGCCAAAAACCAACGATCAGCATGATCAGAAGAGCTGAGATGACAAGATCAAGACGTACTCGAGAGTCGAGAGTCTTACACTTGAAACTCGCTCTCACATGATGGACCAACCACGTGCCGTGTTCTTTGAAACTTTTGTGATGATACTTTGCCGTAAGCCAATCAAATTTTTGCATTGAATCAAGTATTGTAGCAGAAGTGTCAAGCAGAGCATACTGTTGAATTTTTAGAGCTAAAAAGGTTCGTAAACTCTGTTTTTTATCTCTAAGATATCAAATATAATTACTTTAAAACGAGTGTCGACTGTTTGTATAGTTTTATATGCATCATTGCATTCTATTGTTTGTTACATTTGTTTTTATCGATGTTATTTGTTGAGGGTGAATTTCAGAATGCACCATACATAGACATTCGTGTACGTTAGCATGAAGTGCAGTTCGGCAGTTGCATAGCTATAGCGCGCTGCGCACAGCGCCGCGCCAGACAGGTAGGGGAGTACCGGGCAGCAGCCGGGCCCCCTGGGTCGGCCGCCCGCGAAATTTTTGTTCCTACGAACTGTTATACTTGACGCATGCAAAGAGGTCACAAACAATTGGACTTTGATTAGTCTATATTTATTGCTTTGCCTCACTATTTATAAAGGGAAAAAAACTAAATAAACTGAGATTTGAACCCTCACGTCAACTCCAACGTTATTAGTAATAGTAGGGAGGCCAATGCCCAAATCTAACTTTTTAATTACGAATTTGTTTAAAATAAAACAAAGATTAAAAGAAAGCATTTACTTTCACTAAGAAAACTCACCCATCTGCCGACTCCAGAAGTTCCATAAAATAGGAGATATCCAGCTTTTAAGCACTCCCTTCCTTCTACGCCTGGCCGTACGTAAGAGCCTTGAAACAATCAATTTCATGGTCCCAAAAATTACGTCGAGAATTAGACAGGCCCGAGGGAATGGGCGTGTCATCATGGTCATTGCCCGGACAACAAGTTCAAAACTTTGCGCGAAAGTACATTCATCATCACCGGCTAGCCTTGAATTAGTCGCACACATCGACACAGTACTACAGGCGGTCCAGGTACGGTAATTGCTAACTCCGGGAAGCTCCAACATCGGCGCCGGAGTTAGGTAATTGCATGCAAGCCGCAATCGAGCCATGCTAGCCATGCCATGACATGGAGGGTCAAAACAGCTCGAAAGCCACTCATTGTAAATTAAGAAAATCATTGAAATAAATAAATAGGCCTAGACTCTACCTTAGTTTTGATATGTATTCCAATTATTTCCTCATGAGTAAATATCAATCTGACACTGCATTATCAACGATCGATAAATCCAACTTGCACAGTTGTAGCGAACACAATACGGAATCAAACATGACTGCACGCATTGCACTGACGGAGATATTTCTCTCCCTCTCTCTCTCTCTCTCTCTCACTAACCATGATGATATCATACACTAAAACACACACGTTCAAATCATGGCATTCATTACACTTCTCAATTGGAGTATAGACTGCTCACGTAGACTTTTTTTTTTACTGAAATGTCTTTTTTTACACTTCTCATACATTACTGCACGACACTGGTGTCTAGTGCTGAGAAAAAGGTACTATGCGTTAGACTACGTCAAATTTGTTTTGCGCGCGATGAGACCGGACCTCATACATATTCATATTATGATGTCGCAAGACTTCTATTTTGGGCTGGAACAATGACGTCTCTGTTCACAGTTTTGCTCCCCAATTTGAGATGGCTCTAGCTATGGGGCTCAAACCAATGCAAGATTGACAAAAACATCGTACTCTATCTACCTTTGAATGTGCAGTTTGTAAAAATCTGCAATTAAAAAGATATAATCCTTTTTTGTTATATTTTCTAGTTGTTAAAAGTGACATTTGTGCACAACTGATATGTTAATCTCTATCAAAAGTTCTTTGATATTAAATTGATTCCATATTTTTAGGCGCTACCTTCAGTCATTGAGAAGGATTTTAGTGAGCTAACCTCATCGCCCTCTAGGACCCGTCTGGTTTCTCTTGTGCGTCCGTTATTTTCGTCTGCTAGCGCAATTATTGGATCAAAATACATCAAAATCTGCAAGATCGTCAATAAATGGTGAAAGACCGTTACAGATCCATGATTATAGGTATGTTGTGGAGTGTATAATTGTGTATTTGTTATACATTTTATTCCATAGATATTTGTTTTCTTTTTTTTCCCCCTTTTTTTTTCTTCTGGTAATTTTCTGACTTGGACGACGAGCGCACAAATCGTAGGCGTAGAAGCCTTACGCCCGGGCATTGGCCTCCCTACTATTAGTATCACGCTGTCTTTACCGATTGAGCTAGCGATGAGTTGACAAAAGAATGATTTGTATATTAATTACTATCACCCTACCGGACTCCACATGCGCATGCGCTGGTTTCCTTGGCGAGTGCGCATGCGCAGGTTCCCCTCACGAGCTCAAAGTTTGTAGGAAAAAAAAAATTGCCGGCAGCCCCTCGCACCCAGACGTGACCACTCATAGCTCATAGAAACATTAATGCTTTGTGTGTAGGATTTTAAAAAAAAGACACCCTGTATTGATTCTCAAAATTTCAAACACCAGTCAGTGCCATTTGCATTCCAGTGTGAAAAACTTTATGTTTAGACAATGAATTAGAGAGTTTAGTGACAATTGATGACACCTTAATTTAATCCAAGGCAAAAGTAGTCTACAATCAATTGAACTCAATGGTGCAGGCCTGATAAAGACCCGATTTAAATCGGTTTCCCGATTTTTTTGATTTTTTCCGATTTGATCCTGATTTTTTTTTTTTTTTTTTTTTTTTTTTTTTTAAACCAGATTTTTTATCCTGATTTCCCAAATTCCCCCCTTATTTTCTTTATTCTTTCCTATTTTGCCCTATTTTTTTCCCAATTTTCTTACCCGAAAGGGGGGAATGTTGTTAGATGCCATTTTCCCCCCGCGAATCCGCTTCTTTTTTTTAATCAAGGGGGACGTGGTTGAGGGGAAAACAAAACAACTTTTTTTAGTGCTCACTATCGCCCCTGATAGTGTAATGTACTTCAACAATTTTAATCATAAACCTATTGTCAAACCTGGTGAATTAAAATTGGTTTTTTACTTTAATTTTAGTGCAAACCAAGAAAATATTGATTCTGAAATTTAAAAAATAAAGTTTAAAGAATTTGATGAACTACAATGACTTTTCTTTATTTTCTACAGCATGCCTACTAAAAGGAGAGCAGCCAAGCCTGGGAAGGGAGCATCTGATATTCCAGATAACAGCAGGACCCCCTCGGCCTCTGGCGATGCCCCTGTGCCTCAACAAACTGCTTCTACATCACCCCAGAGGGGGGCTACCAGTAGAATGAAGACTGTTCTGGGATTTGATTTCTCGGATGTTAGTTCCTGGAGCTCCCTCGTTAAGCTCATAAATTCTCCAATGGATCCTGCCTCCATAGGAGTCTGGAGAATGCTGTTTGGTGAGATATATTCAGTTCTTTCTGGACTGATACTGAACACTTGCCTACCTGTCTTGGAAATACACAATTTTCTTTTTCTTTGTTTCTTTCTTTTTTCTTTATTTTTTTTTCTTCTTTTTTTCTTCTTCTTTTACTTAAATTTTTAAAGCTGAAAATGTAATGTTTTAGTTCTTAGTAAGGACATTTTGTCATTTCAATAGAGGACTTTATTAAGCTTAAACCAATAGTACTACTTATAAAGGGAAGGCAACTTTATTATCACTCGCGTTCGTCCGGGTTCGGGACGCCTACTTACAATGTATCTCTTAATCCCCCGTTCCCGGACGCGTATTGTACCCTGGCTACCCCTTGGCGTCCCTTGCTCGCGTCTATTGTTGTCTGTTGGACAATAGAGCAGGCAGCCAGAAAAGAAGCCATCCCGTCTGCTAGGACCGCTGTCAATCAACCTCACCGCTATCCAGCCCCTCTCTAATCCTTCCTAATCTGGCGTCCCCTAACAATAGCTGACCCGTCTAGAACGCGTTAATCTGGTGTTCCCTGACAATAGTTGCACCCGTCTAGCTCGCGTTTAAAATACAAGATAGTAGATTTTCATAGATGAATTTTCAGTCTTGAAAGCAGAGCTAGAGCTGCAATCCTCCCGTGTTGATTGATAATAATTTGTCTAAAAAATGTGTCGCGCGCTAAAATAATAAACCTAACCAGCAACGCCTCAAGTCTTTCTACATACAGCCGCATATGAGTAAAAGCTTCTTGTGCGACACTGCAAATATATAAATCCTATTTAGTATAGTGTCTGTATTCCCCAACCTATTAATCAGTACTGCATTGCGTGTATCAGCAATTCGCGCAAATCACAACATGTGGATAGCCCCCTAAAATGCGGTCACGTGATCTGAGCCCGACAGCGCTGGTACTGGTAAAGATACCACCACACTCGAAAGCCCTCGAAGGGCGCTTGCGATAAGCGAAAAAACTCGTTACAAAATCTCTGATTTCTTGATTTTAAGCGCTTTTTTGGGCGAAGCCGTTTTTTAAAACTTGGCTAAGCCACCGCGTGCTTTGGAAATATGGCTCCGATTCCGCACTTTTGAAAGCAATTTCGGCTTTTGGGGTGGATTTTTGGAAGTGACATCGGGATTTCCTTGTACTAGTGAGTGACGCTGTGTGTAGTGCAGTGCACTGATATGTAATTTGCGTGTGTTGTGGATGCTGGTTTGATATCACGATCGGATGCATGTGTGTATGCATGGCCTGGGGTAATGCGCACGTCTTTGAGTGGTGTACATCCCCTGTGTTGTGTGTTGCATACTATGCATACGCTCGTTCTCACAGCCAACCTGTAGCCACGTTCGCACAGCCATACTCTGAACTTACAATTTTAGCACAGCAAAACAAATACGTATTTTCCCTTAAAAAAAACGTATAAATAGTACGTTAAAAACGTTCTGCTTGGCAGCTCTGTGAAGTCTGAGTTTTATGTAAAGTCACAGCAGAAAATTCAGTGTTTTTACAAAATAAATGTAGAAATAAAAATAAGGATTTACATTGCCAGAGATGCCAACTAGTACGGATTTCCCGTAATTGGTACGGAAATTAACGACCATTACGGCAGTACGGAATGTTGTCTAAAAATTACGTTTTTTTTTTTTTTTTGCATAGGGATCTATCGTAGCAAGTGCTGTACAGTATGGTGGCCATCCAGCACTCGCTGCATGAGAAAGATGGAAAATTATCAAGTATTCTCTTAATAGAAGCCAATTTTTCATTGAAAACTTACATGTATGTGTTGTGATGAACTGAAAATCAATATTTAGCAACTTTGTGGGAGTAAAATCACAACAAATTTCAGATAATCATGCGCGCATGCGTCCACTTGCCATTCTTTTAAGATTCATGGCGCCGCATAGGAAATTACTGATTTATTCCCCAAATTACTGATTTTGAGCCTTATGGTTACTGATTTGTGCTCTGAAAGGTTGGCATCCCTGCATTGCATGCATGTAGTCTAGTACCTTACAAGTGAAGATGTAGATATGTAACTTTGCCTCCCTGTTGTTTTACTTTGCCCTTTTGTTGATTTTTTTTTATTCTATGCATAATCAGGCCTCTCGCCAAGAAAATAAAAAGGCGTGGCGCGACACGAGGGAAAATTTGACCCCGCCCCCCTAAAAAAAAAAAAAAAAAAAACGTTTACAAGTATTAAGAGTAATTTGATTAATTTTTATCCCTGTATTATGTTCCGAGTCATTGTCATATTTACCCTTGCACTAAATAATCTAAATTATCAATATTTATAGTATGTTGGAATTTGTGAAATTTGTTATCCAATGTTACGAAGAAAAAAAAAATGAATATGATCATAGTTGTTTGGATTTTTATCGAGCTAGACCAAGTCATGTATTTATTTTTAAAGCTGTAATTATTTTCCTTATATTAAAAACAATATTGCATTTTCTCATTTTCACAAAAATTGCAGTACTCAAATTTCTTCAAGTCTTTTACTTTATATTTGAGTAAAATAAATTCTCCGTCTCAAAATGACATATACACCCGTCGACTCCGAGACACCAAAGCAATTGATAGAAACTCTGAAGAGCTGTCGACGTGTTTGTACGCCCGCGTCATTAACATGGCCAGTTCATATAGAACAATTTCCAGCAAATTACACATTTTGTAATTTGCTGGAAATTGTTCTTTAAAAATGAGAAATTCACGAGTTTGAGTAGGATCTCACTATATCATACTTATGTTAAAAATGATTGTTAAATATCATAATTTGGAGCTTTTTTTATTGCCCGATATGAAAACATGAAGCCACAAATGAATTTGAACATTTTGATTGACTGCATAGTTGCTTAGTAACCAGACATACTAGTCAGTTCGTTCATGACTTGTGAAGCCGCCTCTGAGCTAATGTAAACAAAAACAAAGCCATTTATGGGCCGAGTGAATGACCTCAAGTGAATGTGAGAGAGAAGAGAGCGAGAGAGAGGTTTTCCCACGCTTATCTTTTCAGGGGGGGGGGGGGAGGAGGAGGAGATAACTTCACGAAAGAGACAGCGCAAGAGAGAGAGAGAAAGAGAGGGGAATGTCTGATGGAGAGCGCGCAAACATGAAAGGGGTAGGCCGCCAAGAAGGGATCGGAGCTGAACAAAGGGGAGACATTAACATTTTGATAAGATTGGATTATATCTGTATTATGTATCATCAACCAAGGCCACGTGATGAGTGATTGCTCACTCGTAGTTGGTAGTAGTAGTCGGTTTCTCAAATAAATAACAGATAGTGATGAAATGTTAAGTTCCAACGTGTCCAGAATGAGTGAAGTGAAGTTGTGGATCTATCTTTGCCTTCCTGTTGGTTTTACTTTTCCCTTTTCTTGATTTATTTTGTACAATGCATTTTCGTATTTATTAAGTCGCCCTTTTTACCTGCGGCTGCCATCTTTCCGTCTCCCGATCCTTTCGTTCTTCCTGAACTCTAATATTTCTTTATTTATATCTTCATCACCAGGCGCGTACGCAGTGAGGGGGAGGGGGGTACCCCCCCCTTCTCATTTGTTTTTTGTGTGTGCTTATGGGTGACCCCAAAAACATCAAATCCTGGACACACACAAACAAATGTGCTCTTACCCCCCCCCCCCCCCCCCCCCCGCCTGTCATTGCAAAATTTTCGGCGCAATTTAACCCCCCCCCCCCCGCGAAAAAATCCTGCCTACGCTCCTGTTTATCACTTACTTCATCTAATTTTGTAATTCCATCTCTTAGATTTTGTTTTCAATGATTAAGGCCATGTAAAAATATATACATGTTTAGCGTCCCCGCCCGCTTTCTTTTGGGGGGCCGCCTCCTATTTTTTTTGTTGATTTTTTTTGTTTTTTGTTGTTGATTTTTTGATTTTTTAAAATATTTTTTTATGATTTTTTTTTAAATTCTTTAAAAAAAAAAACCATCTTGAAAAATAGCCCGACTGTCAGGGCAAATGTACCGAGCGGCCATTTTGAGCGGCCATTTTGAAAGGAAAAAAAAAGGGCCTCCTTCCTATATTTCGAAAAAAACAGGACGCTAAACATGTTTGTTTTTTATTTGGCCTATAATATGATAACGTTATTATATCGTTTTTTCAGAATTTCATTGAAATTAGACATTTGAATTGTGTTCAAGTCTGCGAATTCATTCTCTTTATCTTGAAATTCAATATTTTTTCCTTCACCTACTTTATCTGCCCCCTCTAATTTTGTAATTCCATCTCTTTTAAATAATTCTTGTTTTCTTCTTTTTTTCTTAAATTAAATACAAACTTAATTTTATCATATATTTTTTTCTCGGAATTGCATTTAAATTGGGGAGGGTGTGCATTACGAAGGCCTGTAACGATGTTAAATATACGCGATGTTTTGGAACTTTGGTGTTGATTGACATGACGCCTCATTTCAGATAAGCAATCGACCTATACAGTGCGCCTCAGAAAACGCGAAGCCGAGAATTGTCGATGTTTTATCATAACTTAATCATAGTTATAATTAATAAATGACACATATTGGTAAAGCTTAGATCCTCTTCTTTCATTTGATATAAGGAGTTATGGAAATAATGGAAATGCAAGCATTACTTTAAACAAACGGAACTTTGTTATTCCTGTACAAATATGTGTCATTTATTTATTATAATTTTGATTAATTAGTTATCATAAAACATCGATAATTCTCCGTTTCGTTTTCTCATGGGACGCACTATAGCTAAAGAAAGTGTTGATTAAAGAAAGAGAGATAGTACGTGGTAGAGAGTAAGTGGTAGAGAGAGATTAGAAAGGTGACTGGACGAGAGAGAGAGGGCTAACAAAAAAAAGGGTCATAGAGAGGGCCTGGAGAGAAAGATAACAGATAAGAAAGGAATAGTGTTGATTTGAGATACAAATGGATTTACTACTATCGAGAGAGAGAGAGAGAGAGAAAAGGGGAATTGTTGGATCTGTTTTTGTTATCAGAACAAAAATTCTCCTCACCATTGTCCAGTCGCAACAACGACATACAAATAATGACAGATTTATTATGACATTCCCGCCACAAGTCGGCGCTCTCAGAACAAAGGCGTAGGCTGACAATCGTAAATATCGCAGTCAGTCTGAACTTGGGTGTTGATTATACAACATTTCCAAGATACGGTTATCAATCCAACTTTCTACTTCATTTGTGCCTTTTCATTGTACCCACAAAAAGATCGATAGAAATATCAAAATGTCTATTACCCTTCCCAGGGTTCAATGGGCGGCACAGGGTATGCAAATTAGAAATTGTTCTAGCGCTGCTGGTCGCTACAAGGCGGCCGCGGCCTAGTATCATTCATTCAAAATCAGTTTTCATAAGACTAAACGTCCAAAATAGATGACACATAAAAAATACATATTAGTCTCGTAGAGTAAATATTTCAAAGAAAAAAACATACATGTCTACGTCCCTCTACCTCTCTCTCCCATTCTCTCTCAACCTCAAACAACGGACCTCTGCATTGATTGCGATTCACACAATTTTCATTTCATTTACATTTCATTTAAAATGGGGAAAGCCTTCCGATCGCTGGAAGGAAGGAATTTTACTGGCAAGGTGATTAAACGAGTTCTTGACCCTCTTAGCGCGACAAATAGAAACCCTATTCCTCTCAAGAATTATGTAATATTATGTAAGATAATCCCCCCATTCTTGCCCCTTTCATTGGGGACGCATTTGGGACGCTCGCGGTCTCTAAACAAAGGAGGGTACGCGATGAATGGAGAAGGTTTTAATCCCCCTTACCTAACGCGTTTAGGACAGTCGCGTTCTGCTAACAAAGGAGGGAACGCGATCGTCCTGAACCCGGACGAACGCGAGTGATAATAAAGTTGCCTTCCCTAACATAAAGACAATATATGACTACAAATTGACTGACTATTTCCTGTAAATTATGAAACAGATTCTTCAGGTTATGAAAACACTCAAGGTGTAAGGTTCATTATAGTCAATATTACCTTTATTTGTATCAATTTTTAATGTCCTATTTCAGGATTGCAAAGTAACACACCCATATTGTGATAATTGCTTTTTAATATTAACTCAAACTAATTTTACTGGTCACACTACCTTTACATCAAAATACTTTTGTTTGAAAACAATTCTTTTTGTCTCTCCTTTGATCAGGCCTGATTATGATCATAGACATCCCTCAGGAAAGAGGAATGGCATATGCAGATTATCGCTGGGGAGACGCCAATGAATGCCGCTTCCCGCTCTTTAACAGTCTCACACCACTTCCTGTGGATTGGATGTATCTGGTTTACTTGGTTATGTATTTAGGTAATGATAATGATTTAGGTTTCTTAGTAGTTATGACATATCAAGTAATATATGGTTTTGGGGGTAGTTGGCATCAGAGAAGAAAAGTGGAGAAAGAGAATAGAAATGTAGAAGAAAGAAGAAAAGTAAGAAGTATTTAGAGGTGAGGAAATAAGGTGAAAAGGAGAAATATTGGGAGGTGATTCAGAGGAAGAATGAGGTGACAAAACAAGGGACTAAATGAAGGAAAATAAGAAATTGCATTTAATGATACAGAGCTGAGAGAGAAAGACAGATGAAATTTAAAAATATAATTGAGGATTTTAACCAATTCCTTATTTATTTATTTTTATTGTATTTTTTCATCTAAGAAATCTTTGGAAGGGGCAAGGGGGTAAAAAACCTCTAAGGATAAACATATCATTCAGTGTTTTGTTAATTTCAAACAATGTTATCATTTAATTTTGACTCACAGGTGCAGTTGGTATATTTCTGGGAGCTTTTTATCGTCTCAGTTGCCTTCTCTTCTGTATCCCATACTGGTATCTCTTCTTCTTGGACAAGACAACATGGAACAATCATTCCTATTTGTATGGTCTCATCAGTTTACAGCTCATCTTTATGGACGGGAATCGCTTCTGGTGAGTTTGAGGGGGTTGGCTACTAAACAAATTACTACAAATATTATTGTATGTCGATCAAATTGTATTCTTTGACCAGGCTTTTCCTAGATTCTAGGTATTTTGTGTCATATAGTTGAATACACTTTCAAGTATTTATGTTTGTTTTTGTATCATAGCAGTATGTCCAACATTTATTACATACAGAGTAATAGAATAGACTGGTTTACTGAATGTCATCCATGCTTCTTAAACAAAAATTGTTCATGATGACTTGAAAGCTTGTTTTAGCTGTACCGGTAACTAGCCTTTGCAAAGTGCATTGAAGCTTTCCTGTATAGTGTATATAGAGCTGAATACTGTATTATTCCCAATTTTTTGAATGATGGCATGGCTTGATGAACAAAATGATGCACTTGTGAAATGTTTTTGTTTTATTTGACATTCACAGGTCTGTGGATGGATGGCTGAATCCCAAGATTAGAAATGCCAATATTCCTCTGTGGAATATCGCTATCATTCGGCTCCAGGTAAATCACTCAACACTGAATTGATATTTTTGACTACCGGTAGTAAATGAAATTCAGTATCATCTTCTTGAAAGAATCACATATATATATTGAAGTAGATTCAACACTAACTTGTTATAGCATCACATTATTACCCTAAAGAATCGATAGCAGTAAGTGCTATGAAATTGGAATAGTAATTAGTATCGCCAGCATTACAGCAATTTGTTAGAGGCAGGGTTCCTTTGGGGGAGTACTTGATACTGATACAAAATCAAATGAATCTGCCTTGCAGGATCCCAGGGGAATGGTGTTGAGACCCAAAGCATTTTGTACTTTAGACACTATTGTTTGTCTTTAGCAGACGTTCTAAATTATGGTAAATATTTGTATAATAATAATAATAATAATATTTAAGTTTTTATATAGGGGTTAATACAAATGTCTCTAAGCGCTTTACAAATATACTATTACCCCGGTCATTGGATTCAGTGCTTGCCCGCACACACTGTGTGCATAATCTCCACTCCCTGGGGAGCATTCCAGCCAGGCATTACTTGACTCTCAAAAACTGTATCAACCACAATGAGTATTGAAGACCTTATATGTCTTCTTGTGGTAAGTATTTTGATCATATATTTACAGGTTATTTGGGCTGTAAGGGCCAGCTTCCTGACAGATGCATATAAGGTTCGATTTGTTATAACTGTTTGTCCATATTATTCTCATCTTTCCACCTGTATAAAACCTAGATCTTTGTTGTGTATTTCTACGCTGGTCTAAAGAAATTGGACGCAGACTGGATTGGAGGCTACTCAATGGAGTATTTGTCAAAGCATTGGATATTTGAACCTTTCAGGTAGGTCAGGCCTTGAATAAGGATTTTCTTTCATGTAATGTAAAAGGCTTATTTCCATGATTATCAAAATAAGGAATTGCAGTATAGGTTTAAAAAAATAAGACTTACAGGATTCAGGGTGGGGGTGTGCATTATGAAAAATAGAATAACAAATACAGCCTCAGCTTCTTTGGGGCAAGGGCAATGAATACATTCAGAAAACTCAAAAGAATGCAGAAATAATCTTGCACTTAATCTTAGTAGTTTCTCCTTACCAATAATTGAAGAAAAAAATGTCTATGCCATAAGTAAAGTCTAAGTCAAATTACAGTATGTGTATGACGATTAATTATAAGTTTATTTTTTATGTCTTTTAAAAAATATTTAAATATACCTTGCAATTTTTTCTCTATTGTAATTTGATTCAATATTGTTTTTACCTTGACAGGGGCCTCTTTTACAAATGCAAGTTGCTTCTTAGAGGTCCTGACCTATTATGTTTTCTGTATTTAATGATTTTGACTTTTTTATGATGCCAAATAAATTGAATTGAATTGAATTAATGATTTATGGAAATTACAGCCTCAATTTTCTTTGATATTTGACAGGTTATTGCTGACGGATGAACAGATTGATTACTTTATGGTTCACCTAGGCGGTCTGTTCCTGGATCTTTCAGCGGGCTTCCTGCTTTTCTTTGATGCTACTCGTCTGTTTGGAACTTTCTTCTGCTCTTCCTTCCACATCATGAACTCTCAAATCTTCAGCATAGGTCAGTATCTACCATATTCCTTGAAACACAGCGAGTGTAACAGCTGCACTGCTAAAGCCAGGGTAGTTATGCTGCATTATTTGTAGAGCGCTTAGAGACTTCTGATAAAGTAAGTGTAGGGCGCTATAAGCACTATAATTATTTATGTTGGAAATCAAAGGATGTAAGAATTGCCTATTTCCTGGTCAAGAGACATTTTTTCCAATTTGTGCAAGAAAAATTCAAATGGATGGCAGCAAAATAGGGGGAACTTTGATTGAGCTTGCACTATTATTCCTTTATTTTCATTTCTCACTTTATTCCATAAAAGTTCTTTCATCACATTATTTTTTATAATTATTCTGACATATATATGCATGTACATGTAATTTCAATCTATAACGTGTAGCTTGTCAGTGTTCAAAAACTTTTTATGTGGATACAATGCCATGCATATTCAAATTATTATTGTTACTGGTATGTTAACTATTGGTCCTTTCCTCATATATTTGTATTATTGTTCTTCGTTTATTCTTACAGGAATGTTTCCCTACGCCATGCTTGCATCAACAACCATCTTCTTTTCTGCTTCCTGGCCCAGAACATTCTGCAGCGTACTCCCTAGCTGCCTGAAAAATAACATCCCATCCGTTAGCTTCTCCAATACCGTCCAGCCAAGTGCAAAATGCATCTATGCTCCCAGCAAAGAAAATAAAAAGGTACTGCTTCAAATGTAGTTGAGTTCAACAGTTTTTTGTTGTTGGATACTTCCCGAATGATATGTCTCAACAACTTTCAAACAAAAAAAAATTAAAATTCACATTCTCAACATAATAATTTTGAAATAAACATATCAAATGCATAGGGCAAATATTGTTTTACTGTCTGAATTAAGGAGGAGAAAAAAAAGTGCTTTGTGTTTTCAAGAAAGATCTTCAACCATACGACATTTCGGTATAGAGTTGATCCATTGCAAAGCATCATGGGACAGCTAACCCTAGGCTATGTCCCAACCTGTTGGCTGTCAGCATCTTAGTGCTGCATAATGTTAAAAGTAATAGGAAGAAAAGTTGAGCAAACTGTTATGCAAACCCATTTTTACATCTCAGACTCTGTTTTCCCTCTGCAGTGTTTTGAGACTTCCATCAAATACACTTTCTTCTGCATTTTGTAATGAATCTTACTTCATGCATCACTTAATCTTGTTTTGTTTTAACAGAAATCTGATGCTTTCAGCAGTAAGAAGGCTAAGAACACCACAGCCACCTGGGGACATCATACTGCTGTAATAGGATTCATACTCTATGTATCCATCCAACTCTTCCTGCCTTATTCACATTTCATTACAAAGGTAACATGCAAAAAATATACTTTTCAATTATTTCTACTGTACAAGCAATACTTGTGGATCAATAAATACTTCATTTTTGTTTTTAACTGAGCATAGCTGTACAAATGTCTCCCTAAACACTAAGACCCTATTTTTATAAAACTTGTTATCAATAACTAGTTACAATAAATGTTATAAGCTATTGAAAGTGTTGCATTTGATTGGCTGAGAGCCAATTTGTCATAGAAATTAAGCGTTTTTTATCGATATCAAGTTTTATGAAACAGGGCCTTGGTATGCAGTGGAGTCTGCCCTGGGTACCTGTCCAAAATTGTTTTTAGGTTCATATAAATATGGAAATATTTTGATTTTTTGTTTGTTAAGTGTGTAATAAATATGAAATTCGGAAAATGTATTATACTGCTTAATATCAAAAATATAAAAACTGTGTTTATTATTGTCTAAACCCTGTGTTTATAGTGTTTCTTTTATGCCATTTACTTATAATCGTTGAATAACATTGCTACTTCTTACATTCTGTATTTTGCCTACTAATACTGAATCTATGTACCACCTATCACTACTGATTCAGACAATTCTGACCTTACGGACAACAGGCCTTTTTGTTATGTAATCAAATTAAATGCACAAATGTTTGTTAAGTGCCTCGTTACAAATAATTTCATAAGTGAAGAAGGTATTCAGTAGTAAGAATTCATCAAGAACAAGCATTTTGTTGGAACAGCTGTTATTACTCACTTTACCGTTTTATGAAATCCATCTACAGGGGTACAACAACTGGACCAATGGTCTGTATGGCTACTCCTGGGATATGATGATACATTCATGGCATACTCAACATGTCAAAGTCAAGTATATCGATGGGAAGACTGGTGCGGAAGGCTACTTGTCACCAGATGTAAGTACCGGTATGATAATAAATTAGAGGTACAGTCAAACCTGTCTGCAGCGACTGCCCAAGGGAAGCACAAAAACTGGTCTTTGTAGACAGGTTCCTTTAGTACATTTTTCAATGAGAAACCATTTTCAAAGGGAAACAAAAACTGTAGCTGTTGTAGACAGGTCTTTGGAGACAGGTGGTCATTAAAGCAGGTTTGACTGTATATAGACAGAATACATGTGAGCAACTGGCCTCACACTGGCAGATTTTGAAGATAGGAAGGCTTGGAGACGGACCATAAGAGAAATGAAAGGTCCAATGCCACAGAGTGAGGAAAAAACAGACTCTAAGCGATGATCATGATGATGATGATGACAATGACGACGACAACGACAATGATGATGATGATGATGATGACAGAAAGGCTGGTGCAGAAGCTTACTTATTTGTCACCATGAATGAGAATGAAATATTCATCTTTGGGACGATGTTAATGATAAAAAATATAACAAAATAGAAAGACTGGTGGAGAAGACTACTAGTTCATTTTTAGGGAAGGGTCAATACTTGGATAGATCTGTAAAATGAAAGCATTTCGATGGCAATATTGAATGAGACATTGTTTCTACATCGCATGTTATTTTGCACATATGATGAAAACGAATGAGAAAACATACATTCAACTTTAACCTTTAAGAGAACTCAACATTCTCTAAACCTTACTTCCATATTGTTTGAATGTGTAGTACTGGACTGAGAGCAATCGATGGGCAAGTCACAGCGACATGACCAAGCAGTATGCCACCTGCATTGGGCATCATCTAGAGGAGATGGTTCTATCTGAGCCTCAGCTTTACATGGATGTCTGGAAGTCTATGAACGGTCGTTTCCAGCAACGGTAAGACATTTAAAAGATCTTACCAGGGAGACGTTTCACAAAACTTGCCATCAGCAACAAATGACAGTTTTTGTTATAAGCTACTGAAATCCTTACTTCTGATTGGTTATCAGCAGATTTGTCACTGATTTTCGTCATTTGTCATTGAAAAAAGGCTTTGTGAAAAGGGTCCCTGATACAGACATAGAATGAGTAATTGTAAGTCTCCTTGAATTTTTGTGTGTGATGAAAGCGAGGAAAAAGAATGCATGCCATTTTTCTCTCTTTTTTTACTTTCTTTTTTTATCTGATTTTGATGCAATATTTATTGAACACCATTTGATGGGTATGCCCTTTTTGATGCTCCCTTAATGAAGCTCAGACAGACATGGGTACTTCAAAAAGCCCATAGTACCATTTATTATCATTCATAGGACCAAAGAAAAGATTAGAAAAATTATTGTCAATGAATAAAAGTGCAAAAAATAATTTAATATGACAACCAAGTATATTTAGTTTAAAATCAAAAGTAGACTTAGAAATTGATTTACCCCCCCCCCTCCTTTCTCTCCCTCATAGAATGTTTAACCCAACTGTGGATCTCATAAGGGCAGAGTGGTCCCCCTTCAGTGCCACGCCCTGGTTGATGCCCCTTTTGACGGAGCTCTCTGATTGGAGGACTAAACTCAATGAGATTGAAGACCAGCTTGATGACGAACTGGATATCACCTTTGTGGCTGATTTTCCTGGTAAGATGAAATTGAAAAATGATTGCAGGAATAGTTGTGGTGATGGTGTGGTGGTGGTGGTGGTGGTGATGATAGTGATGATGGTGGTGGTGTTGATGGTGTTGGTGATGATTGTGGTGGTGGTGATGGTGGTGGTGTTGGTAGTGGAGATGGTGGTAGTTGTGATGGTGATGGAGGCGGTGGTGGTGATGGTGATGGAGGTGGTGATGGTGATGGTGGTGGTGGTGGTGATGATATTGGTGTTGATGGTGGTGGTTGTAGTGTTCATGGTGATGGTTGTAGTCATGGAGGTTGTGATGTCAGTGTAGTAGTAGTAGTAGTACCAGGCTATTTGACTGAGGAACTGATATAGTAGCGCTAGGAACATCATTGCAGACATAAATGTTAACAAGTCGCTTGTTATTGTTGTTATTTTTGTAATTAGTGTAATTACTATTGTAATTATTATTGTTGTTTTTGTTTTGATCAGGAATGTACCTTGAGAACTACATCAGTGTTGATCTTGGGAACACAACCATCCAGGTTCTGAGTGGTAAAATCATGGTGGAGTTGATTGAAAGAAAACGGAACATCACTCTTGAAATTGGAGACAGGATACAGGTGAGACTTCTGATGAAGATGATAATGATGGGTTTTTGTATAGTGCCATTATTTGCCTTTGCTAAATTCATTTTGCATAATTCAATCGGCACATTTTTGTTCTTTGTGTTTTTGTCTGGATAATAAATTTGTAGGTCTTTGTGATAGTGTGTTGACATAGGCCTGCTTAAAAGAAGGGGGAGGGAATGCAATTCTGAAATTATCTCTGAGAAGTGAAAACAGTTACCACATTATTTAAGTTGCCTTTTCAGATCCAAACTTTGAAAGGGGCGAGGACTGGAGGGGGGGGGGGGGAGGAGGGGGCACTTAGTTGTGAGTACTTGAAAACATCAGTCCTGTTGCCATTGCTTAGTTTGACTCCAATTGAAAACAGGCTAGAACATGCGGTGACATTTCTGCCAAGCCATAGCAGTGATTTCAATAGGGATTCCCCTCTCCTAGCTCTCGTTTTCTTGAAAACTCCTTAAAAAGAATTGGAGATCGAGGCATCCCCCAAACTTACTTGCGGAAAATTGTATTCCTTTTGCTGCAGTTGCCAGCAGGGGCCTTTCACAACGTGCACACAGTGTCTGCCACACCGTCTTGCTACATGTATGTGTTTGTTAATACCACCGAGCAAGCTATCATCCAAGAAGCCACAGAGTTCCTCAACGCTCATCAAGCGGATGCCCAAGACGGTGATGCAGCCGCACCCACAAATATCAATCCTAAGATTTTTGAAGGTAGGATGATCTCTTTGATTTCTGGGGGGTGTTTCACAAAGATCCTAAATCAAACTTAACTCTAAGTTGGACTTAAACATTATGGAGAGCCATTTGTAGCCTTTAAATTCCACATCAAGAACACAAAGTATCGATCCTAAAATTTTTGAAGGTAGGAGGATCTCTTTGATTTCTGGTACGTGTTATTATATTTTATGGTCAGTATTCATAAAAAAGCACACTACTGCTAACATTAGTGTAGGTTTGAAATCTGACTACAGTGAAACCTGCATAGAAAGGGGAGAAATGAAAAGTGGTCTTTATAGGCAGGTTGTCTTTATGTACAGGTTTCAATGAGAAACCATATTCAAGAGAAATTTAAAATGTGGTCTTTCTATACAGGTGGTTGCTAAAACATTTACTGTATATATATGAAGGCCTGAATTTATAAAACCATAATCTAAACCAGGTTTAAATCTCCACTGTTGATAAGAAAACCTTTGACCTTTGGAAATTCCAGCAAAAGTGGGTTTTTGTTATCATACTTGTGAGTTACAGATAGTCCACTAATTTTTGTGTAACTGTTAACGATCCTCTGACACCTCTCTCTCTCTCTCTCTCTCACTCACGCTTTCTCTAATAGGATTGAATATGTCACACGCAGTCAAAGTTCGTATCTTGGAGGGACTCAGCACCAAGTTTGAGAGGAATGAGCATGCAAGTAGAAGCATCGCTGAAAAGGCTCAAATATTTTGGGAAAAGAAGAAACTTATATTTCACAGAACGTGAGTTTAAGTCCATCCATCCATCCATCCGTCCACATAGATAGGTGGATGGGTGGATAAATAGATGAATTGGCATATGAGTGGTGGATTAAAGTGACTCAGTAACATTGTTGAAGGTTGATAAAAAAAACGTAATTTTTGTACAATATGTTACTTATTATACAGTAGGTTTGCGGTTGCACCATGTGTGTGAGAGAGAGAGAGGTTTGAGGAGTCCTGAAAAGGACTCTGACTCGGTAATCTTTCTTGGAGGAGTGTAGTCCTGAAAAGGACTGTTTGTTATCTTTCTTAGCATATAGTTCTCAGGAGAACTATAGCGCTTGGAGAGGATGAGTGGCTCGACGTTTCGAACAGGTTGACTATCCGTCGTCAGGAGTGGGGAATAGCTGGCGTGCGTGAGCTTAAGTCACCGGTGTGCGGACGTCAGGGAAAATAGGTGACCGTGTCGGCTTGAGTCATCGGGGCCCGGGCATGGATGGTCGGCTGGTAATTCGTCTGACTATCCGTCTGGGCTGGAGTCTCCGGGTCGCGGACTTAGGAGAGTTTCGAGTCGATGAGTGGGGTGTGTTGTCGGCGAGACGCTGTGTGTGTCCCCGACGTAGGCGGCGTTGTAGTCTGTTGTCGACGGATAGTCAACCTGTTCGAAACGTCGAGCCACTCATCCTCTCCAAGCGCTATAGTTCTCCTGAGAACTATATGCTAAGAAAGATAACAAACAGTCCTTTTCAGGACTACACTCCTCCAAGAAAGATTACCGAGTCAGAGTCCTTTTCAGGACTCCTCAAACCTCTCTCTCTCTCACACACATGGTGCAACCGCAAACCTACTGTATATCTACATCACCATGCAAGCCGACACTTACAAGCAGCATGTTACTTATTATATTCCTTCTACCGTACTAACCCTCTAACATGCAAAAAATCCTGAAAAAATTCACAAACCACAACAATATTTATGTTTTTTTTTCAAGGCGTCACTGTGCGACCCCTCTAACAGTAAATTATCCCAACCAATTTTTGAATTTTCTCAACCGTTTTTCCATGAAAAGAAGACATAAAACAGGCTTTTAAAAATATTTCAATACTTAAATGTCTGGAATGGTATATAGAGCCAATTCAATGCTTTATGACGATTTAAATTCACCTCAACTTTAATTCAATTATGATGATATAGTTGGGAGAATTTAGGAATCTATCATTTTTTTCCCAATTTGTATCATTAATAATGGTCTGTTTTCGCTCATACTTTTATATTATCTGTATATAATCGTAAATCTAGCATAAAAGTCACTACCTTAGCACCATTCTCTTTCATCGTAACAATGTTACCAAGTCCTTTTAATGGATGAGTGAATGATGGATTAATGGATGAATAAATGAATGTATTATCTTTATCACAATCTTTCTCTTCATATAACAGTATCGTAAAGACCGCCCAAGCCTTGAATCATATCTTGCTTGGAGGAGAGTCTGTTGTTCTACCGGTTCGTAATGATGATCAGGACACCACTACAGACGATGCACCCACTCATGGGGAACTTTGACAACTCAAATCAAAGACCAGGGGTGTGTTTCACAAAGACTAAGATCGGCTTTAAGTTGGACTTAAATATGGCAGGCCGTTCATGCAACTGTTTGCTCTCACCATTTACTGGCATTGGTCTCTCAAGGGACTCACAAATCAGGGTCACAAATCTACAGAATTTTAATTTGTTGATAATTCATTGTTGAATGAAAAAATATTATCTAAAGATCATACCTAATGGTGAGAGAAAACAGTGGCATGAACAGCCTACCATAGTTAAATCCAACTAATGCTATGGTCACATTACCAAAAAGTAGCCTGCTCGGCGGCCGAGCGGCGAGTTTTTAACCAATTCTGCCTGGCGGCGGCCGCCCAGGCATCGCTCGGTCGCCGCTGAAGTTTTAGCGCGGAGTTAAAATTTGGGCAGCGCCTGCTCACTTTTCTTTTCTCTCGCCGCCCAAAATACGCTCGGTGCCTGGGCGGTCGCCGCCCGGGCACCGATCTAATCGCTGGGCGATACCAAATTCCAGCAGCGACCGAGCAGGCTACTGATCGGTCGGTCGCTGCTCTGATTTGTGACCATAGCTTTAACGTTGATCTTAGTCTTTGAAAAACACCCCCCTGACAATTGCTGCGGTGACATAATGTTTACTCACAGAAACTTCATGAACTGAGAGAATTCCCTCATTGTAACGGAACCTTGTTGTATCCATGCTTGTTGTTATTTGTATCGAGCGTATCCTATAGTTCAATCTGATTTCACATTCACTCTGCATTTTTGATGAAAATATTAAGAATTTTCACTTTGTTGAAGCTCGCAAGATCGTTGATCAATTAACATAAATATAGGCAGAGTCATTTTAGAGATGCAATCACATTATCTTTTTACATCCAGAATAATTTCACAAAATGTTACAGCACATTTATTGGAGCTCAAAGCTCTGTGTAGGTCATTGGCAATTCTTTCTCAATCAAATGGTTCGGACATGGGTTTCTTAGATATGTGCTGAGCCTAATGCAACTAGCGATTGCATATGTCGTGAGAAGTCGAATTGTGTGCTACATGTATGTGTGCTTTGATTTGTCCATCCTTTTATCTAAATTTTGAGAAAAAACATTTCAAACAACTCTGACAGAAATTTGAGGCTGAGTAAAGAAACAAATATTCATTATTTCTTGCCATTACACTCAACACTACAGACTGAATATATTATGCAACTAGTGATTGCATTCATCATGAAAAGTCTAATGTAGTGCTCTATGTAATGTATGTGTGCTTTATTTGTCCATTCTTTTTTTAAATAAATTTAAATCTAACTTTTGAAGACATAAAACATTCCAAACAACTCTGACGGAAATTGTGAGGCTGAGCAAAGAAAACAAATACCGATATTTATTATTTCTTGCCTTCACACTGTTATATTTTGTTTTCTTCTTTTCATCTATTTCATTTCATTTATTTGGTTTTATTTATTTACAAGAGTACGATCATCAGGGAACATTTATTACCATCCCTTGAAATAGATTTCATGGAATTGTCGGACAATCTTATTCTTTAATACCTCATGAATGAGTTTAAACATGTGAGAAAAATTGTCAACTAATGAAGAAAAAAAATAGCTCAACTTCAAATTCAATGGGTATTGCTAAGATTTCTACAACTCAGTACTTGACATTCGCTTGTGTTTGGTGAAGTTGTTTTATGTTGCAGTCAATTTTAGGTGTACATATTTTCTTCATGTACAAACTGTTCTTTGAGTTCATTTGATATTTGTTTCTTGCAATGAACATCTGAATATATTAAGAAAATGTATGCATATGTCCGAAGTTTGTGTAATGCTAGTTTACTGCCAGTACATGGTATTTTTGTGATGTAGTACGTGTACATATTGTACTTTTGTTCTTGATAGAATTTTGTAATTTACTTTGAATATATTCTGTTGTCGCTGATTAGGCTTGTGCCATTCTTGGTAAAGTCGAACCTGTCTAGTGGACTTTCCTCTTTATAGGCCACCTGTCTACATTTGCTACTTATTCTGTTTTCCTTGGATGACCTTATTAGACAGGTTATACTCTATTTACTTAACAATCAAATTCTTATGAAGGGATTTGCTGCCTATTGAACAGATCTTCTGGGTATATTTGTGAACCATATTTCCTGCTAAAGTGACACAACCCTAAACTTTGAACTTCCACAAATAAAAGAATACAGCAAAGCTCCTGCAATGGCATTTTCAACCCAGATATATTTTCAGATCAATCCAGACTGTTAGCATTTCAGTGATAATGTTTCAAAAGTTTCATGAATGTAGCCCATGTCCCATACTGTTTGAATTGATTTCCAAGGTAGTCACTGTCAGGTACAGCAATTGAGTGATTTCTGTGCAAAATTATGTTCATGTGTTCAAAGCATGTACCGTTATCATTTGTTTTTACTAGAGGAGTTTACTGTTATTTGTTTGACATTGATTAATTGGGATTTCCAAAGTAGTAATTTCTGTGTAAAATCATGATATTATGTACATGTGTTCAAAACATGAACCTTTGTCATTTATGTTTTTATTGTGTGCTAGAGGAGTTTACTGTTATTTGTTGGACATTGTTAATTGATCCTAAAGATATGGATGTAAAATGAAGTAATTTTGTATAAAATTGACAATCAATCAACGAATAGCCTTGAATAATCAGTATTAGTTGGTCTATATATTTTTGAAGATGTGCCAAGTGTTTAAAATGTCTTGCCATGCATGTTATCTTTGTGCTTTTTGTGTGCGACTTTTCTTGTGGACTAATTGTGTAAGATCTTTCATGTACATGGGCAAAGATGTCAAAGGTAATTGTAAGTTGTGGTTCTGACAGAACTTAAACTCTCAAGGTATCAAATTCAAGCTACACTGAATTGATGTTCAAATACTTCATATAAATCTTACATGAATGCGCGGAAATGTGCCTAGCAATTTTGTTAGAAAATGTATGATACAGTACATGGGGAAACTCAATAAAATAAATATGGGTCCCATCTTAAAGATAAACTCCAGTACTGGTAAAAAAAAGAAAATTAATTCTCACAGAATCAAACAAAACTTACACTGAATGTTCAAGATTACAAGTAAATGACATGTGCCAAACAGTTTTGGAAGAAAATGTATACTGGCTGAGTAATGAGCATAGAAAGACTAGGAAATCAAGGTAGTACCAGCCCCGACACCATGTGTGTTGTCCCATATATAGCTGTCTGTGTACAGCGCTTGTTACTTTACCAAGACTCGGTCAAATTTATTATGATTTTGATGACTCCAGAACCTTGCAGTGCACACCAATACTTACATGCTACATGATCAACTGTTTCTGATCCTTTCCACACCTTTTCTTTCACAATGCAATCGCATTACCAGTACTAAAGTTTATCTTTAAGTTGTAATTGATTGATTCAAATCAATCGCAATTTGAAAACTAATTAATTGCAAGTCTTATCTCTTACATGTAGGTACAGTTTGTTTGTTTGTTTGTTTGCTTTTATTTCTGCGTTCAAAATAATACAATACATAATATAAAATGTGTTTACAAAGATAATATACAAAACAATTCATAAGATAAACAATATAGTCATGATACATAATGAATACAAAATAAGGAAGTGAGCTTAATTTTTTTTTTTGTAGATATATATCCATATATACGCATATATACCCACATATACATATATACATATACACAGCACATGCATACATACATACATACACATACACATATACACCTATAGATACTCTCACATATAATATAATATAATATAACACATATAATATAATATATAATCTAATCAATGAACGCAGGAGACCGCCATCGTGAGCGGTAAGGCTTGAAATTGATGGCGGCCTCATAAAAAGATTTGTGACTGAAATTGATATTTACTGGTCAAGTGGGTGCATTGCAGGTGCAGGTGCTGGTGCTGTATGTAGCAGTTGAGTAAAATGAGGATATTGAATGACGAATGTGAATATTTATGTGAATATATTAATTTAGAGTATGGGATTCATACGATTGAATGATAGTTTTTTTTAGAGTGGCTTTCAAGGAGTATATGGTCGAACAAGATTTAATATTGTCTGAAAGATTATTCCAGATGTCTGGACCATGATGACGAATTGATTTAGAGGCAATTAACAGTCTTGGGTTTGTGAGATGAAAGTTTCCGGATATGCGAGTTGGGTAGGTATGGACAGAGCTATTGAACTTAAACATGTCATCAAAAGACGAAGGGAGCAGATTATTAATATACTTAAACATAATGATAGCTATTTGAATAGTATATAAGTCGGCAATTTTTAGTGCTTTTTGTTTAAAAAATAAAGGATCGGTGTGGGCCAAGTAGTGCGAACCTGTACAAATGCGAATTGCTCTCTTTTGTAGATTAAAAATAGGAGACAGCTTTGTAGAACCACAACTAGCCCAAACAACGTTACAGTAGGTTATATATGGGAGTACTAACGAATTATACAATAAAAATAAAGTTTTATGAGGTAAAATAAATCTTAACTTGGAAATTATTCCAATACTTTTTGAGATACTTATTATGATATGGTGCAGATGTTCATTCCAAGATAAAGTTTGATCTATGATAACACCTAAAAATCTAGAGTGAGTTTTCTGCTCTAATGGCATGCCGTCAATCTGTAAGTGAATTGGAGTATCAGTAATATGAGAATGGTGTTTAAAATAGATGAAGTGGGTCTTTTTTGTGTTCAAAGATAATTTGTTAGCTTTAAACCATTGTGATACTTTGTCTATTTCATGATTTAATATGTTGTTTAAGGAAGTGAGATTTTTATGAGAAAAAAAGATATTTGTGTCGTCGGCGAATAATACAAAAGATAAAATGGAGGAAGTATTAATAATGTCATTGACATATAGCAGAAATAACAGTGGGCCTAGAATGGAGCCTTGAGGGACACCACATTGAACTAAAAGTGAATCAGAGTCATAACCATTAAGTGTGACATATTGTCTTCGATTTCTTAAATAATCTTTAAACCAAAGGAGTGATTGACCTCGTATACCATAATAATTAAGTTTTGAAAGTAAAATATCGTGATTAAGTGTATCGAATGCCTTACTGAGGTCACAAAATATACCAATGACATGTTCTTTGTTAGCTATGGCGTTTGTAATTTTATCATAAATTTGGATTAAAGCCAGGTTTGTTGAGTAATTTTTTCTGAAGCCATATTGATTAGAAGTTAGCAAATTGTGTTTGTTGATAAATTCATAGAGTCTATTATATACTATTTTTTCAAAAATTTTGGATATACTTGGGAGTAGAGATATGGGGCGATAATTCGTAATTTCATGAGGATTGTCTTTTTTGAAAATTGGATTGATTTTGGCGATTTTGAATAAGTCCGGAAAAACACCTTGTGATAATGATTTATTGAAAATGTGACTAAGAGGGTTAGCAAGTGGGTGGATTATTTCTTTTAAAAGAGACACACTAATTCTATCATGCCCGTGAGATTTGGAGTTGTTAAAAGAACGTGTAATATTGATAATTTCGGTGGGGTTCGTAGGGCTCAAGAACAGAGAATGTGGATTAGGTTGGGGGAGATAATCCGTGAAATGCGCATTTCGGCTATTAATCTTGCTTGCAAGTTCGGGTCCGATGTTTGTAAAAAATGAATTAAATGAGTTTGCATGAAGGGAAGAGTCAACTTTAGAACCATTTAAAGTCATATCATCAGTAGGTGGGGGATTTGCCTTAGTTCCCATAACCTCTTTGATGACTTTCCATGTTGCATTAGTATTTGAACTGACGTCCTTTATTCTATTAGCATAATACATTTTACGTGATATACGAATTAATTTTGTCAACTTGTTGCGATATAACTTGTATGTTTTTGAATTGGCTTCAGTAGGATTGTGTAAATGTGATTTGTAAAGGCGATTACGTGTCTGTATTGATTTCAAAAAACCCTTTGTTATCCAAGGATGTTTGGGGGTTTTTCTATTATTTTTTACTTTACCTATGGGAATATTTTTTTCATAATAATGTTGTAATTTATTATTCAAGAGATTATATGATATGTTCGCGTTAGCTTCATTGTATACATCCTCCCATCCCTCAATTAATAAGTCTTGCTTCATTAATTCAATATTACGTTTAGATTCTTTTCGATATGTACGTTGGTTTAATGATTTGGGGCATGGTAGTTTTAATTCACAAGTTAAAAATATTGGTAAGTGGTCTGAAACTTCAGAGCATAGAATTCCTCCTATCATTTTGTTATTCATGTTGTTATGTACGTTGGAAAAAATGTTGTCAATTTGAGTTGATGAATGAGGGTTAATTCTGGTGGATTTATTGATGAATGAATGGAAGCCGAATGAGTACATAAGTTTCATAAAATTGTTTGAGTTATTATTGACGACTGAGGGTAAGAAATTGATATTAAAATCTCCAAGAATAAAAGTATGCTTATTTTCATTACCTATTGTATAGAGATATTGCTCAAGTTCCTTATAAAATAAATCAAGATTAGAGCCTGGCGGTCTATAAATCAAACCTATGATGATATTCTTAAATCCTGTGTTTTCAATTTCAATGAATAAAGTCTCTGCATGTAACAGTTTCGCATCGGAACGGATCTTAAATTTCAGTTTTTCAGCAATGTAGAAGGCCACACCTCCGCCTCTTTTTCCTTTGCGATCTGCCCTTATCAACTTATAATTTGGTAAATTAAACAAATCTGGGGAATTTTCATGTAGCCATGTCTCGCTAATACCAATAACAGAGAATTTGAAATTGTTTAACGTGTGTAAGAGATTTTCAAAATATTCGAAGTTTCTATTCAGACTTCTTAAATTTGCATGTAGAAGGGAAATTTCATTTGGATTACTATCAAACATGTTATTGAATTCTTGAGGTGTGTAGTATTTGCTATTGTATGAATTTTCTATGTAATTATCAGGAATAAAAGAGAGTGACTCCATCAGAAACGATAAAATGTAAAGTACCAGATATTATGTAAGGGATCAACTGCAAGCGTGCTTGTGGTGTAGGTGCGTTTGCAAGTGACTGAACGTGTGTTCGTGTGTGTCAGTGGTGCTGATGTGCAGTCAATATCAATATAAAGTTCATCTATAAAAATAATAAGACCCATCTTGGTCAGCATAAGAAAATCACTGGAAGCAGTAGAGCAGAGCTCAACCACCTAAGAACATATATATAATAGTTGAAATAATTTACACATAAAAGAATAATAAATAAGCGGTCACATAAGGAGCAAACCCAGGAATATTTTTTTTTTTTATCATAAAGTGCAACGAAGCCATACGTTAAATAAGCTCAGGGGTGTGAACAATGTAGGAATATTGTTCATATAAATGTGATAAAGAAGCATGAGTGGATCAGGATCCACTCAGTGTATCCACTGAGTGTATCGGCCTTCAAAATTTAGATAAAATAAAATGAAAAATATGTATGTTTGTTTTTTGTTTGTTTGTTTTTTATTTTTTATTTTCCTATCTTCTGTATAATAGTTACTGTCATAACCAAAAATAGTATTCCTCTTGTAAACTTAAAGGTTAGCAAGGAGTGCAAGATATTAAAAATTTGAGATTAAAGTAAGTACATAGCTACTGAGTGGTTACATACATTTCACATTGTATTGATCAGATTCAAAATTAATGATCGCCTTTTACACCAGGGGGGTGTTTCATAAAGAGTCTCTCTTAAAAGTCTCTCTTAGTGTAAATCATGGAAAGTCTCTCTTAAGCTACCAGAGACTCCCGTGAAAATTTATTTTCCGTTTCATAAAGATCTTCGAAGACTCTCCTAGCGTAAGAGTGACTTTATGTAAATAAAAAATTTGCATATCGTTTGCATACGTCAACAGCGAATAAAACTTCACTTCCCGCCGCTGCAAGACAGTGCAATCTTTTGGGTAAGTGGACTTTAAAATGTTATATAATTTCGTCTGTATTTCTTTGTAAAGTGTAAATGACCAGTATTCGAGTCCCTGTTATACTAGTAATGATTTATCATGTACATTTTTTAGAGAATTATAGCAAACTGTATCATTAAATCATGTTTTGACCTCGTTATTTTTGCCGGCCGATATCGTCTGCAAAATTTGTTCGGTCCCATGTGTGTCTTTTGGTGTGTGGCCTAAGGCTAAAAAGTCGGCACTAGATCATGGATCTACACTAAATTCACCCTCGACTTCGTACCGTCTATTAACAGAATCATTATCCTAATCCTAGGCACATAAATCTCTCATGCAAGGCCTTGACAGTATTTTTGATAGCTTTATTGGTTTGTCAAGGCCTTGAAGCAGCACTTTTCTTGAAAGAAGAAGAGCTAGTCTAGATCTAGATCGGTAGATCTATTCTAGATAAGATTCTTGTAATGACTGTAGCCTGTAGTACGGCTGTAGGCCTAGATCTAGGCCTAGTCTGTCTATACAGACAGTGGGTGGTTCTGCAATTGGAACATGCGCCTGAGCTGAGCTGGCTGAGCTGGGCTTAACTAGTCAAGCATATTGACCATTATAATTCTTCTAGTTTAGATATGTTTGAGCTCTTTTGTTTGTTACTCGTTAGCCTCTGATTTGGGTAGGGTCGGCTCCTCTCTAATTTAGGGCGTGTTCATGCTTCACTTTTTCTGGCCAGAATCAGGCATCTGTTACGCGTTTAGTTTAAAACACGGTTGCGTCCATGCTCACTTTTGTAGAATCACAGAAAAACGGCGATCACGATCGCCGATCGTAAACTCACAAAAAGATGCGTTTACAATTTGTAAACGCGTTTAAATGGGGTCAACACACTGACCTCTAGTGGGTCTACGTAGCATGCACAGTGAAGGTTTGCGAATCCAGCTGGAAGACCAATTAGGGCCACACAGGGAGAATTGCCTTGATGAGCCAGAGAAGTTAGCATGAACAGTACACCGTGGAACTGCGATCACGATGAGCGTTTACGATGAGCGTTTCAGATCGCTCATTCTACCTTCAAAATCAAGCATGAACGCGCCCTTAGAGACAGAAGCCGACCATATGATGATATGGGTCAGCTCTGCAAACTCGGTGGCACGGATCTGACTACCAAACTTATGCCCAAATACTTGATTTTAGCGGATGCATTTATACTCCAATATTAGGCCTAGCTAGGCTAAACGACATCGGCTCCACTTACAATACCAACTTGACTGTATAATCCGTTTAACGGTCCCTTTACTTGAAATTACTGGTATGGGTCAAAATCGACATCCATGTTGAAAATCTTGCAGCCGTATTTTAAACTCTCACTGTGCATGGCGTCATCTAAATCTCATCCCTTCTAGTCTACTCGCAAGGCAAAATGATTATGAAGGAAAAACTGATAACGTCATTTCGAACTTGTAGCTCGTGCACAGCTTTTCCTTCATTATCATTTTGAGGGATGAGATTTAGATGACGTCAAGCATGCGCAGTGAGAGTTTAAAATACGGCTGCAAGATTTTCAACATGGATGTCTATTTTGATTAAAAACACATATGGTCCCACAACTTTGATCATTTTATCTCTGTCACAGTTTCAATTTTATGTCACTTCGACTCGGTCCAAGTAGAAAGAAAGACCGTAGGTCTAAATTAAAAAAAATGATTTTCAATTATTTAAAAAACATTTATATCCTTTACTTTTTCTTTCAAATAAAACAAAATCTAGATGGAGAAAAGAAACAGGGATGCCCATGCCTGTGAGTAGGAAGCAACGACATTGAGGGCTCCGAAAGGACTGGAGAAGAGTGTAAGCGCAAATGGCAGAAGATTGAATCAAAGGCTCCGAGAGTACGAGCCTCAAGTTAACAGGTAATTTTGTTGCAATTAATCTTGTCGTATTATAAAGTTACAATCCATTAGCGATATTATGTTTTAGTTATTAGCATGAAACCAAAAGTCAATAATTGATAAAGTGCAGTTGAATGGGCAAAGTAGTGATTTCCTGCAAAGAACATGGAATGTGTATTTATGACCATGTAAAGATTACCTGATTACTATTTCTTGGGAGTTAAGGGGTCAAAAGTCACAGGTCAATTTAAATATGCCAAACTATCTTGTAACCATGATAATGTCAGATCGGTAAAGGTATCTTTAATCAAGTTTATTTCAGGGATAGGAAGAGAACTTCCTCCTATATTCCAGCAGTGCCAAAAAGCATCTTTATCTTTATGCCTCCGATCTGAAACTTGTGCAGCATTATGTTTTCTGGTTGTCAGTTCATCTATTTGTTCAAACATCATTGGTTTTAAACTCGTGTTGTGCCCTTTAATTTCATTCTAAGCACCTGTGTATAAGCAAAACAGCAAAAAACAAAATTCAACCAAGCTATCAATTTGTGGGTATATGTATTTTGTAAATGTTATGATTTCCCCCAATATATATCTGAAGGAGGTAGACCAGCAACACCAATGTCTTTCATTGACTCCCTAGTCCTCGAGATGCTGGATACAGAGGTGGTTGACGGCATCTAGTCTCTAGAGCTCACAGAGGCAGGATTTGTAAGCATACATATTTAATTTTGAAGTCATACCTGATTAAAAAATATTCATGGCCAGTTTTCTAGTTAGTTTAATAGGCTGGGAATTCTGGGAGGTCATTGTGACATTTGTGATATGAGTAGATCATACATACATACTGTACATAGCCATACAAAGGAATCGCAAGCAGAATACTTTAAAAGTTATGGGAAAAACTGAAATGTTTGGGTTTAGTCTTTAATCTTTTTCAGTTTTTTAATGTAATTTTATTAAAATAATCCATAACATGGTTATGAATCAGTATAATTGTGGGACTAAAACTGAAAAGTCCTGATGATTTAAAAAAAAAACTGTTTTTATCTCTGTTTACTTTCCTGTGTCACATATTATTGTAGGCAGCTGAGATATTGATCTGCATAAATGAATTTGTTTTACATACCCAATTTATACATATTTTTTACATAGTTGATTTTATCTCGACAAAGTTTGTTAGATGATAACTCTTTTTTTTTAAATCTCTTTTAATTTAAAGGACATTGAGGAGGATAATGCTGCTACCAGCATGCTGGAGGACGTCATTGGAGGTGTAGAGGAAGAGGAAGGGGCCGTGGATGAAGGAGAGGCAGTACAGAATCTAGAAGAGAAGGAGGAGAGGGGGGGGGGGGGGGGGGAGACGCTGCACAAGTTGTGAAGCGTATTTAGACAGCCGAGGCTTGTTGAAGTGGGGGAAGAGCGGAATTTGAGCTTGCAGGATATCCTGCATGTGCTCCGGGAGCATTTGTATATTTAAATTGTTTTTCATTGTTCTTATTATTTGTAAAGGATTTTAAAAACAAATGTTTTCTATGACGCAAGATCAAATTTCGCTCTTCCTTCACTTCGACAAGCCTCCTGTTTTACCAATACAAAAATTGAATGTTGAGTACATTAAAAAAATGTTTTTAATTCCTTCGGCAATATTCGTCTTCATACACAATCGTTTCAAAATAATTTTGCAGTAATGAGTTTTAATGACATCCGCTTTAACCTCAGTATACAATTTGAGTGCAATGCCTTTCCAATTTTGAGAAAAATTCCTTGATAGAAGTTCTTTGCCATGAGAGTAAACTTGATGACATTTTTGAGCCAAAGATAAGTAGATTGTAAATGAGAAGCGAGGAGATTTTTTTTTTTTGTGGTCAGTTTGCTCTTAATATTTGAACAGGGATTTTCTAATGCCAAAGAGGTAGCCTTGGAATATCATCTAATTGGGGAAAGGGTGTTTAAAAATGAGGCCCACTACATGTAATGGTAGTGTTTCCCTTTTGCAGGCAAAAACAAATTCTATAGATCATGATTTACACCACTTTGTATTTTCTGTCTGCTAAAGAGACACAGCACCTTTAAAGTTTGTAGCCCTCATTTGCACACCCTCCCCAAAATATAATATTGCATGGGTAAAGCTCTCTGGCATGAGAATACACGATACACCCCATGGAATTTGATGAAAGGAGTGCTGCCTTGAAGAGGAGTTTTTAGTTGGTAGCCATTAACTACATGTTAACTTTATATTAACATGAGCTGTGAAGGACACATTAGCATTTGTACACATCAATATCCTGCTTCTTGTAATGGCCAGCATTAAAGTGATTCAGTCTGTTCTCGGCACAAAACGACTGTCCAGTACAAGGGTCTGAAATATCAGACTATTTTGTAGTTGTTATTTTTCCTTCTCCACTTGTCGATATAATTCCACCTTGAGGCTAGTATCAATTCTAAACTTTTAAGAGGTGATTTTAGTTGGTATTGCTCTTCTTCAAACCATAAGATTTGCACCATACTTTCAGAGCAGTTTTTAGATGCTATTACCTCTTGTTTACAATCTGATTTACACACATTTATATTTCCAGCCTACAAAAGGGACCGTCACTGTAGGTCATTATCAAGCAAAATAAACACTAAGATAATTTAAAATACCGGTAAATACAAAAATTGTGTGGAATTATTTTAAAGTTTTTCCTGTTTTTACTGATGAGATGTACAACTTTAATCTTTGACAAAGTACATAAATACTTTAGTACATTGTGTTGATTTACCTGTGGACTTGCTGTTTTACTGACATTTTGATGCAATAATCCTTGTTGGAATTAACATTATTGAATGTTTATTCTTGTATTATGTTTGCTTCAATATACAAATATATTTATTTATTCTTCTCATTCAGATATTTTAAATTATAATAAGATATTTCATTGTGACATTTGTTACTTATATACACCATTGTTTATTTTAATACCAATGTAAATTATTCTCAGTTGAGTTATATTTACTGCCTTAATATGCTATAAATATCTGAAATATATCTGTTACATCCATTCGAATTACAAGTGTACTGCATAATACTTTAGTGTCAATTTTTTTTCTTGAAATTTAAGTAGTAATAAATAATATGTGAAAGATATGTGAAGACTTTGAATACTTATGAGAGGTAAAAGTCTCTCGTAACTTTATGAGAGACTTTTGACTTAAGAGAGACTTTTATGTGTAGACTTTGCTTTATGAAACAGAAAAGTCTCTCATAACTAAAGTCTCTCATAAGTAGGACACTTAAGAGAGACTTTGGGGTTTATGTCTAGACATAAATTCTTTATGAAACACCCCCCAGGTGTAGTAAAGTAATTCCACTTTCGTGTTGCCTAACATTTCAGAAAAATAGAGGTACAATAACAATTAATCTTGCGTAGCCACACCCCCTATGATCAGAAACGTGGATGCATATATGTTAGTATATACATGCGTGTAAACAAGACTGATATGAAAAATACAGAAGTCTGTTACAAAACTCTATCAATCAGCATCGAAATACACGCCCAGTCGGGCGCTTCAGCAGAGTATCAGGATTTAGATTTAGTTTAGATTTATTTAAGTTACGATTGAATCAAATCGCAACTCTTTAAAATACAGGTTCCAGAAAAACACAAGAAACAGACTGATTTTCCTGGTCCAAATTACTAAAGTTTGCTTTGGTTGTGTAGCTATCAATTTCTGATAAAAAGGGTTTTCACTGGAGCTGAATAATTAGCAACAAAGACAAATAGATTTTCCATCCTGGCCCCATGTACTTAACCCATGGTCTCTGTGCAATTGAGAGCTGTGATTTTCAGTGAATGTGATTTTCACCAAATTGTTGTACTCTTGGTCATATTTTGTTGGTTCAAATTCAAACACCAAATCTGTAACATGCTAAACAATTAAGAATCAATGATTTTATTGAAAACTAATTGTACAAACGATGAACTCCCAAGATTCAAACCACTTATGTTTCAATAGCTCTTTTCTCTTTCTCTCCCCATGTCTCCTTCTGTGTCTCTTCCCCCTCTTTCTCTCTCTGTTAACCCCTTAGTATTAAAGGCACACTGTCCTACTTGTAGCTACTTGCTCCCTCTATATAGAAAACTTCCCCAATCGGTGCCTGTTTATCCCCCATGATCCTCTTTTTTTTATGTTAAATGAGATAGCCACCTGTCACAGTGACCTCGCTGGGTGGTCTAATCCCTTCTGGCTGAAATAGTAAAGCCTGCCTTTAAGTCATTCCATAATAATAAAGATGTGTACAAAAAGTCTATTTTTCTTCTTTGACTTATCCCATAAGGTCATTAACAATTCAAAAGAAAGCATAAGTACATGTACATGTATGTAACAGAAAAATAAATGGAACATATTTGTTTTTATGTAAAATTGTGTCCATGTCTCATATTCATTGGGTCTCTTGGGTGTTCAGAAGAGCAAATAAATCTATTTAAGGGGACGAATCTTAACAAGAAATGAAGAAAGAAACAATCAGACAAACATATGTACATTTTGTTGTTTAATAGAAAACACAAAATCATTCTTAAATATTGTGTTCTTTGATGTTTGTCTTTTTGGGAGATGTTACAGGACTGATATTCTCAAAGTCTGTCTAACTTTTAAAGATAAACTCCAGTTCTGGTAAAAAAAAAAAAAATTAAATCTCACAGAATCAAATGAAACTTACACTGAATGTTCAAGACTACAAATAAATGACACGTGCCAAACAATTTTGGAAGAAAATGTATACTGGCTGAGTAATGAGCATAGAAAGACAAGGAAATCAAGGTAGTACTAGCCCCGACACCATGTGTGTTGTCCCATATATAGCTTTCTGCATACAGTGCTTGTTACTTTACCAAGACTCGGCCAAATTTATGATGATTTTGATGACTCCAGAACCTTGCAGTGCACACCAATACTTCCATGCTACATGATCAACTGTTTCTGATCCATTCCACACCTTTTCTTTCACAATGCAATCCCATTACCAGAACTCAAGTTTATCTTTAACCTTCAAATACATACACTGTACATGTACATGTACATGTACAAATCCACAAAATAAATAAATTTCAACAGTTTCATGATTTTAATACAGATATTGAAAAAGTGTACATGTAAATAATTAAAACATATCAAATGTAATATGCATTAAAAAAAAAAATCAAAATTGAAATATAATCTGAACAAATAGTAAAAAAAGAAAGCTTAAATACATGTACAATGAATTTATATTTTCCACTTCATATTATTCATAAGATGAAAAAAGATGCCTGATCAAAAATTCAAAATGTTTTAGCAAGCCTGAGCAAGGCATGTAAAAAGGTGCTTGAGATGGCAGTGGACTTTTCTTCATATGTAATAAATCTTTTCCAGCTCACAGAATTTGGACACATATTTGTGACACATGCGTATTTTGATATTTGACAATCGAGCAATATACTGATTGGCAATGATAGACACTTTAGACAGGTAAAAAAACAAATGACATGAAGTCATAAATACAAGACATGTATAATTTCATGATTCATAACATCTGTTGGAAATGCCTGTTCAAAACAATTACCGGTAACGATAACATTACTAAAATGATGATAATGATGATAATTATTACAATGATAATGTTAATGTAAATAGATCTATTTCTAATGTTGTTAAGTTGAAGAAAAGAAATCCAGCTAAAAATCTGTGTAATTATCTGTATAATGTGTGGGACCATATCATCACAAATTCACAATGCCAGGCTGCTACATGTACACATCTACGGTCTACCGTGATACCGTCATGATAATGGTACTCACTACTGCCATTAATCAAACAAACTGTAGAAATTTCTCAATATACTCAAAATTTCTCAAAAAAAGCATATGTACCTTTAACATTTGTGTTGTATTTCACAATTAGCCTACACCCCCCCCCCCCAACATGTATTCTTCACAATAACCACAAGGGTGCACTTACATCCACAGAAAAGCAAATTTCCTCAACTATGTCAATACTTTAATATGCAAATAGAAATACAGGTGTACATGTACATGTATGTACATGTATGTAAATCCGTTTCCTCTAGCCATATCGGGATAAATACCCCCCCCCCCCCCCCCCCCGGGCTACCACCAAAGACAACTACAAATATTACCTCTGTAAACTACCACAATTACTAAAATATTCTTTCAATTTTGTGTTACCGGTAGTTAGATCAAACATGATTTCAGATCAGAATATAAAAAACAGAACAGGGTATTTGAGAGAATACAGATAATTTGGAGAAAAAAACCTATAAGTTGAGCAATCAATTTATCTTTGAACAACAGGTGTAATGTTCTCAGTGAATAACCTTGCAGTGCTGCAAGAAAGAACATCCTGCAGAGGAATATCAATACCAACGTCATTAAATGTGGATGTGGCTCCTTGGCTGTTATAGAGGTAGAGATCAAACTGAGGATGGAGTTGAACCGGTACCATGACCCCCATCTCATGTACCCCACACCAGACGGCACACAGGTACAGCTCATTCTGGTACACCGTTGCCAGGCAGAACTTCATGAGGCTTGGGAGGTATCCACCGTTCTCCCACTTGCCCTCGTCTGGGAGGTACTTCTCCACCTGAATGCAAGGGACTTCAGTGCTGGACTGGGCTGAGGAACCACCTATCACCCATATCTCATTGCCGTGAGTCACGCACGCCGACCGAAGCCGAGGGGTTGTCATCGCGGGTAGCGTCGCTGTCCACAGATCGGTTACAGTATTGTAGCTCATAGTCCTGCTACCGGAGAAAACATAGATGCTATCACGGTACACCGCACTGGTGAAATCTATCACGTCGCGAGGCATAGGGGTCATGAACTTCCACTCGTCTGCTGAAGGGTCATAGCATTCCACGCTGTTAAGGATTTCCCAGTCGTTAAGTCCTCCCAAAATATAGATATTACCGTTGACCACCTGTAGTTGGAAGTCGGTGCGCCCTTGCAAACGTTGGGCAACTGCTATCCATTTCTTGCGTATATGGTTGTAATGGAACATGCTCTTGTCTTGATAGTCATTGGTAATAGCATAGACCTCATTGTCCACTACGGTCACCAAGGCTCCAAACGTTCTGCAGATTGGTGGCAATTCTAGGAAATAGCACTTCCTGGTGGGCAAATGAACGCAGAATATTGTATTTTGGCGTCCATGTCTGCCGGCCATTAAAATTAGCTCCTGTGCACTCATACCCAACCTTGAACAAGGTTCTGATGCTTTCTGTACGGAAGACTGGGAAGCCAAACCATGTGACCCGCTACCAAAGCCTTGTTTAGAGTCTGCTGTAGTGGTTTCCACTTCTAAAGCCAAAGGCATTAAACCTTCTTTCCTAGCCCTTGCAACTTGTGTCCTATCAAGAGACTCCATATTAACATGTTTAAGGATCTCCTGAGCTGTACAGACCTTGCTAGTAGGATCTTTCTCATACCACTGGAACATAGCTTCGAAGACATCCCCTTCGGAACTGACATTCAGCATACGACTGCTTGCAATGCTCTGAACAACGTTGCCAGGTGCATTCAGAAACTCTTCCTGCTTACTCACAAGGATAAAGTTGTAATTAATGTACTCCCAGGATGTTTCCAACAAACTTGTGCAGGAGTATACGGTGGCAAGGCAGTACATTCCAATACAGTTAGCGATGCTGAGAGATTTCTCCAAGTACTCCGCGCAGAAGTGGATGAGTGGTACCACCTGCAAGAGATTTGAAGTGATGAAGACATCTTGGACGTTCTGGTCGTCCAGGATGATGTTTCCTGTGTAGAGGAAGTCCAGGAGTAGCCTCAGCGAAGATGACTCAACGTCCTGGAGAGCCACCGTCTCCTGACGGCTTTCGGACATCCCCCCTGTAAACATGGCCTTAAAGTAAGGACTGCATGCTGCCAGCACGCTCCTATGGCAAGGGAATAGGTCGGCATTGACCTGTAAAGAGACATCTGTCAGAAGACCTTCCGACCGAAGCGAGTGCAGTTGGGTCAGTACGACAGAGCCATGATTAGTATCAGAATACCTAGTCATTACCTGGGGGAAAAGAAACAAGGAGAAGAAAAATTAATTCATCTTTTAAGCTAAATTTTACTTGGGAACTTGTTTTCAACTAAGGAGGAATTCATAGACATGCATAGGCTCAATTGATCAAGATGAATCTAACAAGAAACTTGTTTTTAAAAAGACTAATAAATTACATTTAAAAACAAGGGTCAAGTCTGTTTGTTTCAGTTATTCATCTTCTCAAACTTCTCTCTTCATACCGGTATGTATTATTCTGCTACTGGCAACTTGAACTGCTCTTCAATCACAGATCTACATTGCTTCTAGTTTTTTTCTTCTGCAATTATTATAACTGCTATTTTACAGATGACAGTTTGATAGCAAGGAGTGAACAACAAACAATTATCAACATCATCGATCACCATGCACAGCAGCATCATCGACTTCATCGTTATCTAATTATCATCACATATAAATTCACATCATCCTCAATTTTAATCATGTTATTGAATCATTCATTCATCATCGTCCGACATCAACTTTATAATTTATCATTTTCATTGACATTGTGACATTTATTATCAATCAAGTGAGTGAGGGTGAGACAGTGGCGGCTGGTGGCCGGCATCATCGTGATCGTGACACTTTCTTTCTTCTTCTTCCAAGGAAAGTCACTTTCGAAGTGCTGCTTCAATGCCTTGAAGATTGCGCACGAGTGTCGTCATGAATCAATAACCAACAAGGAAATTAGAATAGTCTAGTTTGTTTAATTCCAAGGAAATGCACGGTATGTGATGAGATGTGCTGTGCAAGTAATACTCTCACTCTCTCAGTCAGACTCAAGTCTCGACTACAGCTACCATGACTACACGCGGCGCGCGACGGAGCCACACGTAGCTCCACCGCAGCCGGGGCCCGCCTGGCGGCAATCCTGGGCCGGTGAGGCTAGCTCGGGTGGGTGCTTACTCCACAAACGCGACGCGACACGACATTCTTTCTTTACATTTGATACATTGGAAAAAACAAAAGCATAAAACAAACTATTTTGTCCATACATGTTTAATATATATTATACTTACGTTTAATAGCCGATCTGGGTTCGTTTTAATGTTACTGACTGCTTGATTATCAGCCGAAATCAATCCACCTCACTTGCGAGTCTCATCATTTTGATCTTGTATGAAAACAAACACAAGGGCGTTGACCTTTGACCTCTCTAAGCTAAGTTTACTGACGAAACGCAACTCATTAGACGTGACCGAGTAAAAATTATCTTGTCAAAATGGCAAATCTTAGACCTGAAACTAAGAAGAGGATCATGGATGTGGTGAACGTGGGCAAACTCACATTCCAGTTTGGATTCATTCCATTTATTTTGTATTTAGGTGAGTAGATCTACTCTATAATTCTAAGCCATGTGGAACTTCGGCCCCACAGGCCACACGTTCATTTTCAAGTCGTTGAATGTACGGTACATGATCATGACAACTGAGGATGAAAGTTGAAAGAGAGAAATGTGAAAGGGGGAGCAATTACGAAAATTCTTTCTAAAGTTTAATCTTATAAATGACAAACATGAATAGCAATTATCTTACCAAATTCTATTTACCTATCCATACAATTCTTTTCATTTCAATAATTAACGACCAGAATTGGGCGGAACCGGCATTTTGAAGAGAAACAAATTGTAGGGATCGTTACAAAAAAATTAAATCTCAGAATTCAAGCTCTTGCTTTATGCCATTAGACAGAGCTTGATAAGACCTTTTATTTGATTCCTCATTCATTGTAATAGCCCCAGTAATAAGAAAGTTATGCCAATTTTAAACGCCCGGAAATCATGTATTTAGGCCTAATTGCTTTGTTTTCCTTTGTTTTTAAACCAAAAGTTGTGATCTCAAATGTGACCGAAAGATTCTATTTCATTACATAAAATCGCCCTAAAATGTATGTAAATACACGAAAACTGCTAATCGGGCTGTCATTTTTGCATGACATTTTCACATTCCTCATCCAAAAAAACATATTTCTAATCGATAGATTTTGCTGAAATTTCACCAAAAGCAAATTCACATGTTAACCAATTATCCTAGATACTTTTTTTCAAATCCTGTAGGTGGGATCAGGGTACAGAATGGCACTAAACACGGCTCTTGTGAAACAGTGCAGCAAAACAAACTGCCGAAAACATAAATCATAAAAAGTTTAGTATGAAATGAAAGATAACAATGTTATTCTTCTCATCCAATAGAAATCATGAAACAAAAATCTAATCAGCCCATCAAAAGATCACATTTACGTAGGCTATCCAAATTGGTCTCCAATAGTGCATAACAGCCCCATGGCAGAAACCTTCATGGCGAAAGCACACACATTGTAACATACCTACAAATTGTTGTGAATCGAAATGACACAATTTTTTTTTTACTGCATTTTTGTGTGTGTGTTTGGCTGGGGGGGGGGGGGGGGGGGGAGGAGATGGAGAGGGGAGTAGTTACAATGAAATTCATGAATCTACGCGAGCTTGCATGTAAATTTAAATAAATTTGCGTTAAAATATTTAAACTTCCAATTTGCCTCTTTTTTTCAATTTGCAGGATTCAAGAAAGGAGGAGAACCAGGCATGCCAGAGCCAGGACTGCTCAGTCTACTGTGGGCGTAACCATGACGATATGTCAACATGAACTGGTGAAAAGACATCCCCTGGCCATCATGGCTTGTCACCATAGTGGCTATAACTGGAGAAAGACATTGACTGATTGGAGGCATATTCTACATATTCCCGATCAAATGGAAGCGAAGGAATTATGAATTATGCCATCATCACCACCATTTTAACAGCTGGCGAGCAGGAGTTGTCAAAAGATGAAACATTGTGTCACTGTCACGGTTTTCATGGTCTGGACCTAACTAGTATTAGCATGTCTGCAATGCGTCTACAAAATGTGGATCAGAAGTCTTCATCCAGTCTAGCTTTAAAGTGTTGAAACATCATCCATGCGAGTGAACACACGCTTAACATGATTTTAATTTCCCAGATTTCTCACAGATCTCTGTTTGATTCCCCCCCCCCCCCACAATTTCTTTGTAACAAGCTAAATCACCCTTCGCATAAAGGAATTATTTGTTCAAAATCTTCTGTACTTTTGGTACATTTCAAATTATTCGAGTACATATTAGAGCTTACACTTTTCTGTTAACAAGATGTTGCTTCATAAAATTTTAGACATCTACCTGTATGAAAACAAATACATGTTTTGGCATAATGACTAACGCATGTGCCTTTTATAAGCTATGAGTATACATGCAAGGTTGACAACTAATTCATCATGCTTTATATGCATATTACATGTACTGTATTTCATAATATTTGTGTGATAAGCATGTAGAGCAGATGTATATGTCTAGATACATTATTACTGGTACCATGTTTTCCATTGGTTTGTGAAAACTTGAGTTTGGAAATTGTATGAAAGTCAGAAGACATCAATATTGTCTGAAAATATAAAAACTATCAAAATATAAAACATTAAAAAATGTGCATTTTTGTACTTTATTTGATTTGTGGAACTAGTGATTGATTGTAATGATCGAGATATGGCAAGCACGAGTGAAAGATAAAAAGAAAGGGAGGGAAAACTGATGAAAGAGAGACAAAGTAAGAAACAGTTGAAGAAAGTGAGCAGGATTCAATGCCTTCATATAATGGATTATATAAAAACTGATGCACACACACACAAACAAACGATCTACATCAATGCATAATATATGGCTCTTTATTCAAAGAAGAGTTTCAAAGCAATTCTGAACAATACATGTTCAACAATATCATAATTGCTCTTCATTAATATAATATAAATTGATTTCATACATCTGTACAGCTTACATGCAACTACAAACGAAACAAATACTTTGGCAAGCACATTATTTAAAACGGGAGGGATAAATAATCTTGGGGGGGAGAAGGTACATGTACCTTCACAATCATTTTATCTTCATTTTCAAGAAATTATTTAGTTGATGCAACAAACGCATGCCCTTGCCAGGAGTTATAATTTATTACCACAAGTAAAATATCTTTCCCTAAAAGTAACAATATAATAATACCATCCAAAGTCCAAAGTGTAAAATATCATCCTTAGACATTTTGATGAGTTGCTACATAGAAATATTACTAAAGGTACTACCGGTATGCAAGTCTTTCACAATTTGAGGCAAATCCCTAGAAAACATGATGGCCAGGGAAAAAATGAAGTGTCATAAATCTCCTTTAAACAAATAAATAATAGATTAATTTCAAAAGTCCATGTACACAATATTAGCAAATCCATCATTAACCCTTTGGGATGTATAAGCAGCAATAGATAAATAGGCAAGTCTTCTGTTTTCTTCTTCAAAATACCTTTAGAAACTTGAAATAAAATAGGATTCCACAGTGAAATTTTCACATCAAATTATGTTAATTCTTGTGTATTTAATTTGTCATACCTTATACGTTTTTATCAGCATTAATTATTTGTTAACTCAACAAGTAAGCAGATTCGTTTATTTCCTCCCAAATATATTCTTTACATGTACCAATATATGCATACATGTATAACTAACATACTTCATAAGTAAAACCATTTGTGATTTAATTTTCTTTAGTATAAAAGAGAAAAAAATGATTTCAAGGGAAATTAAGGAACGATGCATATTACAGTGAAACCTGTCTAAAAAGACCACCCAAGGGAGACAAGAAAAGTGGTCTTTAAGTTCAGATTCCTTTCATAAATGTTTCAATGAGAAACCATTTTCAAGGGAAACAAAAAATGTGGTCTTTGTAGACAGGTGGTCTTTCTATACATACAGGTGGTCATTAAAGCAGGTTTGACTGTATAAGCACATTATGTCATGATTCTGCATATATCCAAGAGGTCAATATATGTTGTTAGAAATTGGCACCTTGACAAAGTAGTGTTCTGTGTGCTAGTTGCTGCAAGGAGTCAGAAGTCACAATTGGTTGTAGTAATGTGGTCAAGGGAGTTAGTATCAGATCCATAATTAATCAAATACAGTTCCAAATCCTCTTTGTTGAGATATGAAGTCATAAACCGCAGGATTTTCTTTTTCTTTAACGGTAAATGAACAGCAACCACATCCAACAACGGCTCTTATGTGTATTCGCTTAGCTCTGTGTATAGGAAAAGTGTAGCGTTTAACACTTTGCATCATTAAAAAAATGCCGGGGTTGACTGCTACAATATCTGAAAAAGGCTTTAATCACTTCATTCTGTCAGCCTATTCAGTCCTTCTTTCTATCTCTGCTCAATTATTCAGTTAATAGTTATATTCAGTCTTTCTGTCTATCTCTGTAATGGAATAGCTTTGATCATCTCATGAATCCAGAGGCGATGCTTCCTGGTCCTCGCCGTTGAGAATGACAGATCAGGCAATGAGACTGGTAGCCAGGAAAAGAAAGAAAAAAATCATTGTGCATGCATTCATTATGTCTTTGCTTTTTCTAAATAAAACACGAGCATTTTGATTAAGCATCATTTTTTACACCAATGAGCTGTCTTATAATGGGATGGTCAATACCTAGGCAAATCCCTGCCTAATGTTTTGCCCAATTAGAAGCCAAGAATGTACATAGGAGGTGAACATCATATGCTTCAACTATCAAACATCTTCAATTACCATAGCTGACAATTTAACTGCTTGGAATTCACTAAAGAGGGTTATCTTATAACATAGATTAAACTTCCAGAAGCACAGTACGCGACTGGCCTCACATCTAAGCAATGGGCAGTCTACACTTATTTCCAATCCATAGTGGAGATTTACACCATGGTTATGAATATGGATTTCGATTCATACTTTGGGGGTAATATCTCTCCCTGGAACATGGGAATGGCAAAATGGGTAAAACAACAGTCAATTTTCGGTCTTCCGAAGCTCGATGCTAAGTGAGGGGGGACCTTTTCCCATGTAGGGCCTTTGCTGTGGAATGCTCTTCCTCGGTTAAAATGTTCAAGAATAATCTTAAAACTTATCTGTTTAATTCAGCGTATAATTAATAGTACCCTAATTTGTTAATGTTCTATCTAACTTCTGTTCCTTTCTTTATAATGCAGTAGCTTTGATGTATTATCTTTTTTGTTCTTTTTTTGTTTCACAAGTGCATCAGTGAATTTGATTTCAAGTCGATTTGGCGCCTTACAAATCTCATATATTATTATGATGAACTCACCATGTTTTGAGAGAGTATGCACTCTTCATGGAATGTATGATGACAGTAGAAAACCACTGCAACTGGAGGGGGCTCTGTAAAGAAAAACAACAACAAAAAGGGCATCACATGATCAGGGAGAATAACTTCTATCACATTATTTTGAATAACATTTTATTTGGCTATAAAGAAGTACTTGTTAGGTTAAAAAACAACTTGGTTAAAATGCTCACCAGTGTTCTGGAGTGGTTGGTGACAGCAATCACACATCTGAACATCTATGGGAAAAAGATAAAAGACAGATGAGGGAATTTGATAAGAATGACCAAGATGTTTGTTTGTTCCACATTTTTGTTTTTTGTGTGTGTTTGTTTTCATTTCTGTTTATTAATTTTAGTTATTTTTCATTATAATATTCAAAAAACTGTTTGCTAATGTTACATGCTGGCAGCTATCGCAGCAATTATGCTTGGAGGTGAAAGGGAGTGTGAATAAAATGACAGCGGGAGTGTGATAGAGCGAGGGGGAGAGAGTTGGCTAGGGACGGAGGAAGGAGGGTAAAGGAGAGAGAGAGAGAGAGGAGGGGAGGGGAGACAAAAACATGACATACATAATTTACACAGTACACAGTTTAATGCCATCTACAATGATGGAAAATAATAAATCAAGGATACTGACCTCCAATTCTGACCCCTCTCTTCTGAATTTTGTTGAGCCTCTGCATCAGTGAGAAACAATCGGACACGAGAATCTTCTTGCATCCTTCCCTCAACATGATCTATGGAAAACAAAGAAATGTAGGATACATTCAAAAGATGATCTGCTTTTATTATTATTCCTCCTCCTTTATCTTCTTTATCATTTTCTCCTTCTTCTTTTTCTTCTTCTTTTCCTCCATCTCCTCCTCTTTTTTCTCCTTTTTTTCTTCTCCTTCTTTTCTTCTCCTTCTTCTTCTTCTTCTCCTCCTCCTTCTTCTTCTTCTCCTCCAACTCCTCCTCCTCCTTCTTCTCTTTCTTCTTCTTTTCTTCTTCTTCTCCTCCAACTCCTCCTCCTCCTTCTGCTTTTTCTCTTTCTTCCTTCTTCTTCTACTTCTTCTTTGTCATGCATTTTGTTGCAGTGTTTCATAGGCCATTGACTGTGTCACATAAGAATAAGGTTTACAGGCATCGTTTAACAATGTTAAATCTGAGATGCATGGCCCTACGTGTTATCAATGTCTGTGATATGGTGTAATATTGAAGCCCTAAAAAAATTGCACTTCAAAATGATCACGAAGTGCCTCAAAAAAGTAAAAAGTTTTGAGTGACCTGTTTTACCATACTAATTTCCCCCAATAGACTGCAGTGTTATGAAAACCGTTAGGAAAACGCACAAATTTGATTTTGATTTCCAATCATAAATATCTTGATAATCAGACAGGCGATCGGATTGTAAAAGTCAAAAGGTTCCTGACAGACCTAAAGGATATAATTATCATTGTAGCATGAACTAAATCCAGGATAGTTACCCAATCCCTTTAAGAAAAGTGATAAGGTCTATGCTGCCCTCACCTGTAAGTTGTAGTCATGCAGAATCTTGACAAGCGAGTCCCTTAGACCTGGGATCTTCATTCCTTCCTTGATTCTCTGTAACAGAGAGGAAGAGAAAAGGAGAGAGAATATATAATGGAATGTTTGGTTATATGAATGGGTAATAAGACGAGAGAAAAGGGAAACTGTAAGAGGGGAAGATGAGGAAGGGGGAAAAAAAAGAAGCTACCATGGAGAAAGAGCAGAATAATACAGCCTTATGAAGATCATGAAGAAGAATGAACAGTATCAAGACATAAAATACAAAAATGTGAATATGAGAGAATTCATGTTAAACAAGAGATATAGACAGATTAAAAATAGTAAATATGGTAAATATAGTAAACCTACCTTAATAAGTATAATTGGATCAACATGAGTTCCAATATTGTTCAAGAGTCCAGTGATAAAAGCTATTGATGAAAAAGGAGCAAAAACATAAAAAGCATGAAACATAAAACACAGTTAACAAAAATATCAAATGAGTTCTTTACATATTCATCTTAATTGTGCAATACTTAAGAACGTTTCACAAAAATACCTAGACCCTATTAGCAATCTCCTTCAAAAAAATGTTTCCTTAAAACAAAGCTTATGTCATGGTCTGCCTTCTGTCATTGAAATGTATGCATTTTCAATACAACCACAATAAAAATGAAAAACTCTATTCTGAAATTTTGGGAAAGTGGACTTTAAAAGAAAAAAATGTTTGTGCCTCCAAAGATTTTTGGTACATACCGGTAAAGGAGAACAGATCAACAGGTTTTCATGTGGGGATGGGGTTAAGTAAAAGTTTAAAAAAACTTGTTACTACTACATGTACAATAAAGATTATGACTAAATATGTAAGCTTACGCGGTTTGTCCATGGAGTAATCAATGAGGTCACCCCATAGCTCCACATCATCATGCTCCTTGGCAAAGATGATTGCTTGTTCAACGTCCTTCAACTCCTCTGTGATCAATCTCAGGGCTTGCTTGGTATTCCCCATACGACCTAAACAACAAAATCCATAGCAATATATATATGACTGGTTTGTTGTGGATACTGTAAAGCAGATAATTTTAGAAGATTTGGTCCATTTAAAAGCTACTTCTCCTGTAACAAAGAAATATAACTTTTGTTTCGCATAGTATATACTTTTATGATGGCACCAATTATGAAACCATTGTATAAAACCTACACAATGTACATGTAGTTGGTTTATAAAGTCACTTCTCTTTATATCACTGTGATGTATCGGTCTAGAACTCTCCCATTTGCTCCGATACATAAAATGGCTACCATATACATTTTCTCGCTGAGAAGGCTTTTATCATGGGAGGATATATATAAGAACATGCCATCCATAAAATATCCAGAGTACAGCCCCAAAGAAAAAGTTATGTGTACCTCCATGTAGAGGAAAATTTTAATTCTTGACATTTCGATGTGCTATGAATAACAAAATTCCAAATTTGAGTGTCGCATAGGTTTTAATCTAAGCTTTTAAACATTGATAAATCTCATACCGTGTCTCCAAATTAAAATTTCCTAAGGCTGCTTTCTCTGATTTTTCAACTTTCACATAATTCAACTTCTTATTAGACAGTTAGATTGTCCCTTCTGACTCACCGAGCAAGAAGACCATCTCCTTGATGAAGTTCCTCTGTTCGCATTGCTCCAGGGCCTGCTGTAACGGGTAGAAGTTACTGGTCTTGAGGAACGGAAGAAGGCGTGGTCTGTCAAACTCAGCGTAAAGCTCAACCTGCATGGCATGGAAATCTTTGCCTTCGTTGGGGTCCTTCTGGAATAACGCGTCTAGGTACTGTAGGGAAATGGGTGGGAGATGGTAATTATCAGTATCATGATCATCAATTTTGCCATCATCATCATCATCATCAGCATCATCATCATCAGCATCATCATCATCAGCATCATCATCATCAGCATCATTCTCATCCTCATCCTCATCATCTCATCCTCGTCCTTATCCTCCTCATCCTCATCCTCATCCTCATCCTCATCATCATCATCATCATCATCCCCATCCTCATCATCACCATCATCATCCTCATCATCATCCTCATCATCATCGTAGCAAATATAAACTATCATCATTTCCATCACCAGCCTCATTACTTTCCTTTCATCATCATCATTGTCCACATCATAATCTGAATAAATCTGAATTTTCTTTATTTCTCATCATCTTCATCATCCACATCATCATCTTTATCCTCCTCCTTATCATCAACATCAAAATCATCATCTTCTTCATCATCTTCTTCCTCCTCCTTATCATCATCAGCAGCAGCAAAATCATCACCACCATTGGGAAAAACCTTTTTGAACAGCAAGTGTAAGTTTTCATGCCAAACTTAAAATATGCAAAGTACCTGATACAATAGCTGCCGATGGTCTTGCAGTTGTGATACCACTTTCTTGACCTGGTGGAAAAATGAACAAAATGATAAAGACGGTAAAAGGGGGAAAGAGAAAAAAATCAGATGAAAAGACAATGATAGAGCAGAGCCTAATGAAAGAGAGAGAGAGAGTAAAGAAACCTCTAAAAAAAGACTTAATGTTAATATGTAAATCTAATATAAATGCTCATTGGTATGATTCAATTAAAAGAATAAGGTTCTCATAAAAAAACTCATTTAGAATTCTACACCATGACCATTAATATCAAAAAAAGACATGAGATGTAAATGTTGAGTTTGAAATTAATACAAATGGAAGATCCAATATACTTGTTTTAATCTTGACCAAAGTCTATCTTTCTTTGCAAAGAGCATGCAATATCTTAAATAAGACAAAATAATGTCAGCATAATACAAATGGTAATAATAGCAACATTTACTTCACACATATATCCATTCCATGTGATGATGCTCAAAGCATGTACAAATGACTACTATTACCCTGGCTTTAGCAAAGCTGCCCTAAAGCAGTGGGATGCAGTGCGTTACCACATACCCATTTAACCGGTTCACTACTAAATTCTCAAATCCTGTAGGCTTAATGCAGGGATCACCCCGTTCTAGTAGGCAGTGGGTTAAAACAACTGGGTTGAGAGTGACAAACAATTGACAATAAACAATGATGACTCACAGCTACTTTATCTGAGTTTGTGATGAGCATCTCGATGGCTTGAGCAGTATCAAACTTCATCAAAAGAACGATCTTATCCTGGATTGAGTCAAAGAGGTTGCGCTTGTGAATCAACTTGAACACGTCCTCGTGCCCTAACCTAAACGGTCAAAGAGAGAATCAAGGAAAGATATATGAATGGAAAGGATTACTAAAAAGGCCAGGAGTGTTCATCTTCTGTGTAAAGCTTACCCTTCATGGTTTGAAGATTATCATACAGCAGAGTGGTGTGCATGCAGTCATTCTAAAGCACAGATATACTGTGCCATACATCAAATTTACATGAGTGTTATTCAAAATATAAAATTGATCTGAATATCAAACTGTGTATATACGCATTAATGTTTTGTACCTTTTCCAACCATCCATGTTCTTTTCTTAGACATATTTAAATCAGGGGTGCTTTGGGATATCGGTACATAACATTTGTAATATTACAAAATTAGGGATCATGTGGTGATGCACATCTGGAGCCTCCTGTAGCCTCCTTGAAACATTAAAAACAAGATTTCTTAAAATGAGCCTTCTAAATAAAATTTTAAGAAACTTACTCCAGGTAGATGGCCAGAGCCTTGTCGTAACGTTGATCATAGATGAACAGCTCCCCCAGTGTCTGCATCAGGACAGTGTTCCTTGGGTCCACAGTGAGTCGCTCCATGACGGCTGAGACCACCGTCATGAGGTCATAGAGATCATGTGGCCACTCCTTGATTAGTTTGTTGAAGCCCTGCAGACATGTAAAGAAGGTATGAAAGGGGATTACATTTTTATAAAGGCAGTGTTTCTATAAATAACCAGAAAATGCATACATTGTAATGACTACTGTTCAACACATGTTCAGTTTCACACAAACTAAAGTGCATCTATCTCTTTGTCTTATTGTATTGTTTTCATTGCTTCACAGTTTTTTACTATTTAGTCAACTTATTTGGGCTTGAGCAACATTTATTCAAGCCTTTATTTGATTAAGAACATGGGTTAGGGCCTGAGTTGCAATTGGGTTTAGGGTTATGCTTAAATTGAGGAACTTGGAACAAGAGTTTGACTGTCGAGCAACTGTAGTCTGAACTGTAGATGATGATGATGATTCACAGCATTTCATGGCGCCATATAACTGTTTAAAAAACATTCTATTCAAGCCTTTATTTCATCAAAGCTAACAAATTGAGGCATGGGATGCCATTGGATTTCAGGTTAGGTTACGTCCAGAGCTACGTGTTGGGTTTAATAGGATGTAGTGTTGGGTCAGGAATTGAAGGAATTCAACAAGTGTTAGAAATTGGCTGTGGAGCATTTGCCACAGAAGCAATTGTCACCTGGGGTCCGTTTCACAAAGCCTTTTTTCAATGACAAATGACAAAAATCAGTGACAAATGTGCTTATAACCAATCAGAAGCAAGGATTACAGTAGCTTATAACAAAAACTGTCATTTGTCACTGATGACAAGTTTTGTGAAACCCCCCCCCCCCCCCCCCCACATCATGCTTTCAAACTGACCTGTAGATCTGTCTGTAAATACTCGTTGAGGATCATCTCATAGATGGCTTTGGACAGTCTCATGTCACCCTTGGGTATGTATTGACTGATGACCTTTAGTTTGTGAAGCTTTGCAAACTTGTAAACTTCCTCCTCCCAAAGATCTTTGTTCTTCCCAAGGATCATCGGACACAAGCTGCAAATATAAGAAACAAGGAGAGATTTCAGTGAATAGCTAGTCAGTTTAATCATTGATGCTGGGTAGCAGATTTTGTTGACAGACAGGAGTCTTACCTAGCCAGTGTAGTGAATAATAATTGATGCTCGGCCACAAAAGGTTTTGTAGAAAGGCAAGTGTATGCAGCCAAATCTGCCATACCTTAAAATAACCATACGCAAGAAGAGAACTATTGAGACTTGCGTGCCTATATCCACCCCTCCCCCCCCCCCCCAAACAAAAAAAAAGAGAAAAAAGTCTGCCATTTGTGAACCACCTTTTTGCCAATATATTATTCAGCACATTTTGAGATAAAGAGAAATCCAGGATCTGAAATGAAATAAATTTAACGTCTTTCTGGGCCCTGTTTCATTAAACTTCATCTTATTAACAAGTGCATAAGTTCTATAACATATTTAATTACGGCTAATAAGATGCAAAGATATACAGTAGGCTTGCGGGTGCACCATGTGAGAGAGAGGAATCCCTCTCTCTCACATGGTACCTTCTTTTGATTACAACTTATTACTGATATTGAGTTTATTGAAAAACTGCCAGATTTACAAGTTAAATTTGCAGTGTCTCAAGAGAATTCCATTTTTATATTTCTTGTATTTCAGTACTAACCTTGCAGCTTTATCAAACTCTCCAGTGCTGATGAGGTGATTGAGATAGGTGTGACCTACGTCCATTGGTCGAATCTTCACCAGGTCTTTGTGATTCAGACGAGCCTCAGATAGTGCTTCCTGTTGACAGACAAAAGATAATTTTTTAACTTTATGATGAGGGACTTCTTTAAAATCAACTTCATTTTTAGTGACCCTAACCCAAAGCCTCCTATGATAATGATAAATATGTGTGATAATAAAATGCAACAAAATATTGTAGTTAAAAAAAGGATAACATCTTTCATTCAGCCCAAGATCTTATACTGACAAACCTTGCAAAATGGATAATAGAATGCTAAAGTGGGAATGATGATAATAATCATGATAAGAATGATGATGATGGGGACACCAACAATGATGATGATAATGGTGATGAACATGATAGTGATGATAAGATAATGGTGACGATAATGATGATAAGATAATGGTGACGATAATGATGATAAGATAATGGTGATGATGATTCATAGCCCAGTTGATTCACCATCAAAAGGTATGAAAAACGTGAACATACAACCTCACCTCATACTTCTCTTGGTTCATCAACCATGTGATGTGATCATCCATGTCACGTTGCCTAGCAACCACTACATCCTTTGGACTGACGATATAGAACACTCCTTCATCTGATTCATACTCTGAAATATTCGAAGGAGTCAAGATTTGATTAGATGATTTATTCTACCCGACTGTCAAGAAAGAAAGTATATGCTTCTAGATAATCAACCAAAGGGACCAAGAGCTCTAAAGATTTATCCAATTGAATTGATAATGATAATTTATGCCTTACCACAGGATGCTAAACATTAACTTGGTTTTGAACCTTTGATCTACCGGAAACAAGACCACTGAGCCATCTTGTTCCTGTGGCCATGTTGCATAATGGAGTCACTCCAAAATATGCAACAAACTGAACATTTGGGCGCCAATGTGTCTCAGGTGCCTGTTACAACCACTAGTGTTGAGCCTTGAATATTAAGCAATTGCAATGCTTGTGTGTAAAATAAATTCAAGTTGTTAAGGAAGAGTTCAAAATACTTCTCTAACATACTGAGTTACCACCCCCCCCCCCCCCTAAAAAGGAGTCTAAATTCAATTACAAAGTACACTATGAACGTGGCGGACAAAGAAAGCGGACAAAATATACAGTTCCTCATGTAGATAAAGGAACATCCCTTCACTGCTATTATTTAAAAAATGTGTAGAACAGGTGAATATGCATGTGACACCTGTTCCACACATTTTTACATGAGAGTTCAATTCTTACCTAAGTGGTAGTCGTTTGGCCTGTAGGACTGGAAACCACGCATTGACAGGGCATCACTGGTAACAAGCGTGTAATCATCAGCGAAAGGGGTTATGATCTTTAACTGTGGTCGACGAGCTCCATTGTCTTCACCCTGTCGTAAAAAACAGAAACAGAAACAATCTCAATTATTGGTTCTCAACGTTTTTCGACCCTACAACCCCATCTTTTGTCTCATTTTGTATTTGATAATGACTTAGATACATGTAACTGCAAACAATTCAAGGTGCTGATAAACAAATATCAACACTTGTCCCTTTCCATTAAATTTGTAATAAAAATTGAATAAAAATTGAATTTTTACAGATGTTGGTATACAGTAAACTGCTTTTAAATTAACGTATACTGTAAAAGCAGAACAATTTGTGAAATATAATCAGGTTATTTTGTTTGCTAACAAGCTATTAACATTTTTGACACAACAAACTTGTGTAAATTTCAAATACTTGCAAATTCACAAAAGCTTCATGCATGCAAGAGATTCTGGCATTACAGTATTTCATCTGAGTTGACAGTGTACATTGCATCACATGGTATCTCTTCATGGCTATGACACATACAATCACAGAAAGGAGAAAGTTTTGTTCTACTTACATCATTCTTTGGTCCACTGGTGACAAAGGCAACAACAACCAGAGCATCACCGAGCGGAGCCAATCCACATACAGTAAAATCAGTGGAAAACATGGAGGCTGAAATAATAAAATATAAAAGATAATTGTTATAATATGATACATGTGTAGTAACATTACATGGATAGTACATGTACACATAAGTGTCTTATCAAAATGGTGGTTCAACACATCACATGTCCGTGATAGCATAACATTACTACCCCTTGCAATCAGTTTGCATTATGTGTTATTTCATTAATAATAAAGCGCCATCTATCTAGATAATTCGATTTCGAGGCGCATTTATTATTACCCCAAATTTAGCCTTGCTGCCGTTTATACAGCGCTCAAGCATTTCAAGGAATTAATTCCTGCCAGGTACCCATTTACATCACCTAGGTTGAGTGTGGCAAATATAGATTGATGTCTTGCCAAAGGACATTTGTGCCGCGGTGGGACTCGAACCGCGGACCTTGTGATCCACATTCAGAGGCGACGTATCCACTCGACCACGACACCTCTGAATGTGTGGACACAATAATACAAATTGCTGGCAGCGGTGGGATGCAAATCCATGCCATGAGAAATGCCTGTTGACTTTTGAATGAGATCCAAGGTGTACCTTACCAATTGGTGGCCCAACATTTTTACTGGTAATATTTCATTGCTCTGGGCCTTATTCATCAAAGATATGGGGTAGGGTTGGAATTAAGTTTTAGGTTGGGGTTAGGGTTAGGTATAACGTTCAATCAAGAGTTGAAGTTGGGAATTTGGTTGGTATAGGAAATTGACTGAAATATTTTTCTCCTAAGGATGTGTCATAGAACTCTACAATAATGACCAACAAGTTACCAACATGTTTCACAGAAAACGTCATCCAAATGCAAATGGAAGATGCTTTTAATGAAACTTGCTCAAAAGTAGACGATATAAAAAGAAAACAATGTTTACTACAGCATATGAGCTGGCAGCTTCATTTTGACAACACGATTGAATATTTATTTGCATGAAAATTTCCCTGCTTGATCTTGGCAATATACTCACTTATTTCAACATATTTGCTCGGTAAATCCTTGGTGTCTGGGGTTATCCTCTCCTTCACAGAGCAAATCTAGAAGTACAAATACAATGATATTTACACAAATTTGATCTGCTGGCGTTTGGATGAGATTACGAACGGCATTCATCAGAAATTTATAATAACACTTGTTATGTGGGTTACTATCCATATCTCATATCACAAGTGTGGTAAATGGAATCAGGGACAACGCAAAATTGAGACAAAGACTGAGGCAGAGACTCAGTTATTAACACCAGAAACAACTTTTTTTAATTTGTTGAATAATATCATCCAAATAGTACTATATCAATATATCTATTAGTACAGAGTACAGAGACAGCATCACAAACAGACAAGCTTAGATATACATAGAGAGAGAGAGAGAGAGAGAGGGGAGAGAAAGAAAGACAGACTGACAGAGAGAGATAGAAAAAGAGAGGGGTAGTGAGAGAGGAGGGAGAGAAAGGAGAGAAAGGAGAGAGAGAGAGAGAGAGAGAGAGGTAGTGAGAGAGGAGGGAGCTAGAGAAAGGATAGATAGAAAGAGAGAGAGAGAGAGGGAGAGAGAGAGAGAGCAACACAAACAGTTTGAAGCAGATAGATACACACACAGTGAGAGAGAGAGAGAGACAGAGACAGAGGTAGTGAGAGAGGAGGGAGAGAAAGGAGAGAGAGACAGGAGAGAGGGAGAGAGAGAGAAAGAGAGAGAGAGCAACACAAACAGTTTGAAGCAGATAGAGATACACACACACACACAGTGAGAGAGAGAGAGAGACAGAAAGAAGGGACAGAGAGACAAAGACAGAGAGAGACAGACAGACAGAGATACAGAGGAAGAGGGAGAAAAGGAGAGGAGGGGGGACATTATTACCTTGATAGTATTCGCCCATCCAATGAGTAGAGTGTTATCATCCTTCCAACAGAGATTACATCTATAGAGCTCAGGTCTCATTGCCTCTGGGTGATCCCGCTTGATGAATGTGATACGTCGCTTGGACTGCATGTCATATACCTTCACTCCCTATCATGAAAACAATACAACATTAAAAGATTAACCAGTATAAGTCCAGTTCATCTACCGGTTATTCATCTGGGTAATTTACAAGGCATGTCTTGTTCAGTAAAAATTGTCTTAAAATGGAGACTAACTTTTATCGAGGCCACATACCGGTATGTGCAGCGGCCATGATGAATTACGTGTGGTATTTACTGTTGAAGAACATACCACCCCTAACCCCATGTACTGCATCAATAAAAACCACATGTTTACTGTTCTCAATTATCCTACAGTATCTCCTCCGTGTGGCCTTTACAGACAAGTTGGGCTGGAGATCCATCTTTTGCTTCCAAACATTTGCACTCAAAGTTAGGTTCAACGTAATGTTTAAGGTTAGGTTTAAGGTTTAAAGGTTTAACATTAAGTTGAAGTTTAGGTTAAAAGTTAGGATTAAGGTAAGGTTTAAGGTCAGGTTTAAGTTAGGTTTAGGTTTAGGTTTAAGTTTAGGTTTAAGTTTAGGTTTAATTTTAGTCTAAGGCTAGGTTTAAGGTTAGATTTAATGTTAGGTATAAGTTTAGGTTTAAGATTAGGTTTAAGTTAAGGTTAGGTCTGACTTAAGGTTTGAGGTTACGTTTCGGACACAGACTAAGACAGCAATCTTCCATGAACTATACATACTTGTCCCTCAGATAGGATTAACAGCCATTGGTCACTCGGATGATTACAAGCACAGATAATGTATTAGCTTTCCAACATGCAGGTGTCTTGATAAATCCAAGAAAGCAAATGGATTACATCGAGATTTACAAGGCATCTAAATTCTTGAGTGCTATCCAAATGATATCTATCTTTAATCCTTTTCACTTTCTGAACCTAAAAAACAGCTGCAAAGGACGTACTGAAAAAGAGTTGCCAATTATGATTTATTTCAAGCATTGCAATTCTAGTTTCTCCAGCTCACTTTCAACTTACAAAAGTCCCAAAAAAGGAAAAAACAAAGAATTCAACTTTGATCATTAAATGTTGTATCTAATATGCAATTTTTAATTGGACTTTATACAGTGTATGTAATGCTTTTGGTGCAAATGCCCGAATATACTTTACTGGCTCAATGGGTGCAGGATATAATAATTAACAAAATAATAATTTATTTTTTTAATTCTAAAAAAAAAAAAAAGGTGTTACAGATGTGTTGTGGTCCAGTGGATAAGTCTCTAGGCTGTTAACCACAAGGTCCTGGGTTCGAATCCCTGCCACAACACAAACGTCCTTTGCCAAGACGTTAATCAACATTTGCCACACTCAACCCAGGTGAGGTAAATGGGTACCTGGTAGGATTATTCTTTGAAATGCACTGTGCCCTGATAACGGCTGCTGGAGCTAAAGCTAGGGTAATAATGTCCAAAGCTCTTTGGAACCCCGTAGGGACGTTACATGTATATCATGATGTGTTATGTGCTATACAAGAACAGAGTATTATATTATTATTATTGTACAAAAATGGCTTCTTACCAAGTCATTGGCCCATGCTACTAAAGAAGCTCTCCATTTGATACTCCTGATAGGACCCTCACCATGATGAAGAATGGTGGACTTACTACGCCCCAAGAATCCTTTCTCATGAAGAACGAGCTAGAAGGGCAAAGTATAACATAAAATGTAAAATAAAACGTAAAATAAAACATGTAAGCTTGGGCCTTGGAGCCGTTCACAACAGACCATTTTTCGTAATGTAACCAAATTTAATGCCTACGCCTTTGTAAAGTGCCCCCATACAAATTATTTCATTTCCCTGTTACAAATAATTATATTCCAATAGTCAGAATGCAAATTATATACATTAAAGGTACTATGTCTCATTTGCAGGCCAAAAAAAAGGAAAAGGATAAATTCCAACGGCATTTGAAAGACAATACTAATTTAGAACTTCCCTAAAAAAAGGGGGGGCTTGTAAAAGTCTTTAAGTGGCAAAATAACGACTATTAGTTGTCGAATCGACTTAGGAGCTATAGAGCCAGTAAGTAATAGTCTGATTTTTCAGACCATTGTACCGAATGGTCGTACGTTTTATGCTGCCCTGAGATTCAATCAGTTTAATTGTGGCCATTACAAGAAGTGGGTTATTGGTGTAGACCACGGGTGGCCAACCCGCGGCCCGCGGGCCGCATGCGGCCCGCGAGCTTTTCTGATGCGGCCCGCGGAGCATTCAAGAAGTGATAATAAAAATAGCTCATAAATGAAATGCGGCCCGCATAGCATGCAGCGATGGAATAGGGTAAAACATTTACAAACAGCTTTATTTCTATAATTTGTTCCCATCATTCACAACATATTGAATCGTTACGTGGTTGATACAAAATTCCTAAAATGTCCTCTCATTACATTACATTAACGACATTAACACCCGGGGGGGGGGGGGGGGGGGGGTATTCACATATCACATACGGGGGTGTCCGCTCTAATGGGTGACTTTGTCACACAAAAAATCCCTAAACATGGGTCCCACTTCTAACAAAAATACCATTAAAAAATGGGTCCGTTTCTTCAAATTTGATGGGCGTTTGCCATGCAAACACTCCCAAAACACCAGAAGAACACCCGGAAATTATGAAAAAAGACCCTTAATAATGGGTAGGGGTTTCGAGGCTTGAGCGGCACACCCCCGTCCAAGCCAAATCTGAGTATCCCCCCCCCCCCCCCCCGGGCATTAACATCACTCGCCGTGTTAAATTAATTTCAGTTTGTACATAATTATACAAATTAATGTTGTGAATGAGAAATATGTTTGCAATGCCATACTGTCCTGAAACCTGCAGCCCTTTTCTCCCGCCGTTTTTTCCACTGATTTTGTTGTTTGTTTGTTTGTTTTTGCAAAATTGCAGGTGTGTACACGTATTGCATGAGTTTTTTTTTTTTTTTTTTTTTGGGGGGGGGGGGGGGAGACTACCGGGCCCGCCAAGTTATGCCAATCGTTAGCTGTGGCCCGCGAGCTTTAAAAGGTTGGCCACCCGTGGTGTAGACAAATGTTCATGTACCCCTTACAGCTCATTGTATGTATGTTATTACAAAAGAAGAAAAAAGCCAGTCAGTCACTCAATAGTGTCTGACAGTAAAGTCTAGCAAGTAAACGGGTTTCCTTGCATAATTTGAATATTAGGACACAGCTAACACTTAAATTTCATAGATAGGACATACATGACATATTCCTCATTCCTGCAAAGTTCTACAGAATTTGATGTTGGCTGCAAAAGGGACATAGTATCTTTAATTGTTGCTAGTCAGGACAAACATTACGGTTATCCTACCTAACATCATATATTCATAAAAGAGTCCTGCGCTGAGTGTAAACTATTAATGCTCAAAGTTCCCCCACATTATGCTGCTAAGTAAAGAAATTCTCTAATTGGTGGGTGGCTTGTAATACGAAGCCTCTTTTAGACAGGACATGGTAAACCATCTAACAAATAATCCTGTAGCACATCAGTCCAAAATACATTCATATGTCATGCTTTGTGCATGAAATTATTACTTGTCTGTTCAAAAATATGTTAAAAAGGAAATCCCCCCCCCCCCCCGATGTTAAGATGTATACATACCCGATCACTTCCTGTGATGAACTGCTTGCCACTGCCTGGACGAGAAAACTTTGGATCAAGAGCTACAGCCTGTAACAAGGAAAAGAAATTAACTTTAGAAAATGAATAAACCAGCCTTCATGAACAAAATGATGTACAATTTCTTTGGACTTTAAAGAGACAAAGGAGGTATGGTACAATGCTTGATTAACCGATAAAAACAAAGTTGGTAAATGAGAATGTAAACTATATGACATGACTTGTACTTCTGATTCTCATTGGCCACTTTTTAGCTATTTGTTAAGATCTTCTACAGTGATCAAATTGATAGATTGTGATATTCTAGGAATGAAGTGGATTGGACAGTTCTTGCCAATTACGATCATCATTCTAAATAATATCATCCCTGACCAGTTGGCTTTGAAACTTATACGCACTTTTGCAAAATAAAAAGTCGGTATAATTATCTAGGGTGACGAAAGGACACTGGCCCAATAAGTGTGGCTATTGAACCGGTATTTGTTTCAACAGTGCAAATCTACACCTTGTTGTGGTTTATGTTAAATAATAGCATATCCTCAATTTGTCTTCATAATTATTGTATACATGTATGTAATTAATGAGTACCTTGACTGGCCTGTCAAAAGACTGGACTTGGTTGTGTTCTCCTTCATACAAGCCAATGATAGCAACCTGTAGAGGGAGGAAGATGGAGGAAGGGACGGAGAGAGGGAGGGAGGGAGGGAGGGAGGGGGAGAGAAAGAAAGAGGGAGAAGATCGAGATGGAGAGACAAAGAGATGATGGTAGAGAAAGAGACAGACAGAGGCAGGCAGAGAGTGACAGAAAGGCAGGGAGACAGAAAGAGAGATAGGAGCACAAAGAGAAACAAAAAGCAAAATAATTAAAATTATTATACACCTATGTAATAGTTAAAAGATAATCTTCTCAGTCTATGCTGGATAATGCACAACCAATACTTAAAGTTACAGTTGGACTGCCAAATGGCATTACACTGCTGCTAATTTGCAACAAGCCTCAAACAATTATTCTTAGGACTACATTTTCATTTATCCAAATTAGTATAAGATTTATTTATGTTATGTAAGGATCCCCCAAAACATCACAATCTTATCGAAAGGCCATTTAAAAATGGAATTATCATAACCATGTTAATATTATATAAGGTTGAATCCTGGTAAAGGTGAAACAAATAAGAACTTTCTCATTCTATCTGTTTCATGTGTCAAAGATTACAATAGTAGCAACAAGCAAGGTCCCTTAAAAAAGGATTTCTCCTGAAATATTTTGTACAACAAAAAATAGCTCACGTGTACTGTACAGTGCATGTGACTTTCAGAAAGACAGAGTCAATTTCTTACAATTTTGATGATTCCCAAACCTCAGTGTATATCAATTCCTATATGCTACATAATCAATACATTTTTTCTAATTGCTTTCAGACAGTTTCTTTTACGAAGAAATTGAATGACAAGAAATCTACTTTATGGGTTTATGATATGAACTCTACTCTAATAAAAATCTCAAATCTTAAGGTAAACTATCTCTTTAAGATTGTAGGATAGCTACTTACCCTGCCATCATCTGAACAGCTGGCCAGGTAATCCCCATTCATATCCATACTGACCTGGTTTACTGTGGTGGTGTGCTAGGAGATAAAAAAATTAAAAAAACACATACATTAAGTGTAAGCACAGGGCTCTCTAATTCAATTTTAAAAATTTCTAATGTAGGTGCTCTGACATATACTGTACTCTGGTGATATATTAATTGCTCCAGAATTTATTTTATCAAAGATATAAAACAAGGGTTAGGGTAGTATGTACCATAAGTGGGTTTTAGGTTAGGTTAGGTTTAGGTTTACGGCTAGGATTGGGCATTGTGTTTGGTCATGGGATCAAGCTGGGCCTTTGATTAGTATACAAATAATACACAGCAGTGAGGGCATTAGGAAGAATTACCCACACAAGGTACCTTTGGGACAGTCTAACACGTCCGATGGGATATAGCCGAGGGTGTTTGGACTGTCTTGAAGGTACCAAGTGTGGATAATTTTACTAATGCCCAAACAAAATGATGTGTATTATTTGTTTTATAAGATGATGTTTTATTTGTTTTATAAGATGATGTTTTATTTGTTTTATAAAATTATGTTTTAAAACATGATTTAACTAATGACTGATCATAAGTATTTACTAATGACCGGTCATTATAAGAAAAATGTTGTGTTAGGCAAAAAAAATGCCTGGTCACGTGTATGCTCTCAACCAATCATTTGATTAGGATCCGCTTCATCATCTTATAATGTAAGATATAGTAAATGACATTGACAATGTGGCTTGTGGTCATTTTGGCTTCGCACTAATACATGTTATCTAGACATCCCTAATGACAATAGCATTTGACCAGGTGGTATGTCAGATACAAGCAATAAGAAGAAAAGTCAGATCATCAGCTGATTTAGTGAAATAAATTTTTAGGAAACCCTTTTTGGATTTACGAATTACAGGTTTCACATAGTGCATCGAGTATACAACAACTTTCGGACAACAAACCCAAGAGGATAACTTCTCAAATAAGTTCTTACAAAGCAAACTAAACTGAACATTCTCCAACAACTACTAGGCCATGCTCTCGACATTGATGCAAACTAGAAAAATAATGGCCTACACTTTTTTTTGCAAGTTTTGTACATGTGTTAAAATGGAAATTTCTCCAAGTCCAATGAGAGTATCATGATGATGCATTACAAGGTCATCTTTCAATTTACCTTGGTGAATTCTTTCCCACTGATGTTGTTGCCTTGGTGATCTAAAACATGTAGCACTCCCCAGTGTGTACCAATAGCAAGAAACTATTGAACAGAACATACAGAAGAACAACATCATGTACAAGAATGAAACAAATACAATAGTGAGGGAAATTGTATTTTATGGTCTCAAAGATATAAAAAAGTTACCGGTAAACAGACATAAAAGAATGTCATTTTGTCTCCCATTTGAGTCTCTTATCATTGGATCTAAGTAGCCTGATTTCATATATGAAATGTAAAATAAATTTTCAACATGGCAAAAACTAATTTTCTATTAACAAGTTCTATAGGAGGTTTGCTATTAGAAATGAGAAATGTCTTGTATCTTCTTTTAAACTAAAACCACTTTATGTACTATACTCTTCACACTCAAGTTGAATATATTTCAATTAAAAAATAAATAAATAGAAAATCACCTTTATATGAACAGCCAGGAAGCTGGCTGCATCCGTGTTAAGAATATCCTCCAATGTGTTACTTATTCTCTCATACTTGAGTTTAGGTTCATCTGCTTCCTCCTCATTTTCATCATCATCCTCATCATCATCATCTTCCTCATCCTCCTCATCATCATCTTCATCCTCCTCCTCCTCCTCCTCATCTTCTAGTCTTTTCTCTGGTCTCTCATCATTTGCCCTTTCATCTCTGGGCATGGATAGAGCACCTAGCTGCTCTTGGACCTGAAAAATGAAAGGGAAAAAGAATTGAAAGAAGGCCAGAAGCTATACAAATCTTCCAATTTATGGCTTCATACATTAACGCAAATACATTGACCGAATACGTGGTAATAGGAACTATATATTTCAAGTCGAGCTAACAATGTACATTTATCACAGCCACATCTTGTGGAGGTCCACAGTGAAATCAGAGGGTTTGCATGTGTTGGGATTCCACACATATTATGTTGAGCACTGCTTGTATCCCTATGTTTATTAAGGCTGTGCACAACAGTGTAATGAGGTACCCGAGTACACTCCCAAGCTTACAAGCGAATACTCGAATATTCGGACGCCATATTTTTTTAATTTTTGTTGTTGTTGATTTTTTGATTTTTTTTTAATTTTTTGATTTTTGATTTTTGATTTATTTTATTTTTGCCACCACCATACCACTGGAGCAGTATCCCAGGTCCGTCGCCGAAAACGCATGCAATTTTACTTCAAGTTGCAGTTGAAGGCACCGATTTATATAATAATAATAATAACAGTAAACAATGCTGTTTTAAAAACCAAAGATGGCAGAATAAACCATTTTCCTTCGAGTCCAAACAGAAATCCGGACATTTGGTCCCAGTTTCTGAGTGGTGAGTTTGACAGTGCTTGAGTTGGGAAACATTTTTACCGACGGTACCATGCCAGTGGCCGCCGCTCTCCCTGGCACGGGTAAGCGTGGGCCTGGACAGTGCCAGGTGACCGGAGTTTTTATTTTTATTTTTTGCGGCCGAATATTCGAGTACGAGAAATCGTACTCGAGTAGTTGCCAACAGTGCGGGTACTCGAGGATTCGACTACTCGTCGCAGCCCTAATGTTTATATTTCAAAAAAAGAAAAGCATATCCTAATCGCAAGCTTAACCCATTCATCTCAAATTGTTTCATCTTTTAAAAATTGATTTTAATATCACAACAAGATGAGCAACAACCCAAATGTTATTTAATGGATTAATGCATTTATATCGTTATTAATATTGGAAATGAAAATAAATGAAATTAACAGAAATTAAATTATTGTTGTTATTATTCATCTTTTAATAATAATAACAATGTAATTTAGAGGGCCGGTATATGCACCAACGCCAGCTCCAGCTAGGCGTTCATGGTGCTTGCTTGCTTGCTCCAAAATATAATACATAGTCAATGCTTTTTTGAAAGATTCAATGGTAAGTCCGTAAGAGCTGCTTGGAACAAGCATTGGAAGGCCATTCCAAACCTTTGCGGCAGCCACTGCCACTGGGAATAAATGCTCACCCCAGGAATTATGTAACATTAAATATCAGTCACATAGACCTAGATCTAGACCTATAGTTTCTTGGATCATGTATGATGATGATGAACTAAATAAATTGTTGAATGCCTGAATCAACATAGGTTTTGTCAGATCTGCCCCTTGAGGCTTAAACACTACGTTTCTCCAAATAATTTAATTTTAATTTTTAATCAATCAATCTCACTTTCAGTTTCAGTTTCAACTTTCAGTTGCACTTGTTAGTTGTTTCACTTTCAAGTTTCACTCTCTTTAGATTTGTCAAATCAATGCATCACACAAGCTATTGAGGTATCCAATCTTGTCACCTGAATGAACCATTTATTCAATCAAAAGATGCATCCTTTCCAATTTTCTTTTTTCCTTTTATTCTTTCCTCACCACTCTCACTGTCAGCTGTCTCAGCTCAGCTAGTTGTGTACACAACAACAAAGAGTTTGTTATCAATACCGGTACGCAAATGTGAACATACGGGACTACTCATTCATCAACAACAAAATATAACACCCAATTATCAATTCGTTTGAAATCTAAAACGAGTTTTCGACCGGCATAGTTGAGAAATATATATAAAAAATTTCATTTCCAAATGTTTCATTCATGATTATCTGACAATAACCATAAAACACGACAATAACATTTACCTCTGTCACACCTCCTCCATCCATCTTGATCTATTGAATATTCATGAGCATGTCAACTTAACCTTCCGCGGATTTCTCATTTCCTTTGAGAACCTCAAAATGATATTAAACTGCTCAAATTCATGATAAATAATGAAAAATTAAGTTAAGACTGCTTAATTTGAATTCTTGAATTACTTAAATAGATATTTTAACTTTTTACTGACGGACTTGTTGGTGTGCGGAAGGATATTTTCATCCTGTGCGAGTCATGGCTAGATATATTTACATACAGAATGAAGATTTGAGATTACGATTGCTGTAATACAACACCGTACAACCATTTTCTCACGTTCAAAAGGCTCGAAATTTGGTAAGATGAATACCTTTATTATTATATTCATGTTTATTCCGTACAATATCATTTGGAAATACTGTAGTGAAAACTAGAAATATGAAATGCTCGATTTATTAGCATAATTTATCTTCTGTTGCACGTGTATTTATTGTGATTTTATTTTATGAAAATCAGGATTGTGTGAAAGAGTAGCATTTATAATCGAGGGGTCCCGAGTAATTTTTACGAGCCAGGGTCCAGGCAATAATAAGTTCACCCCGCCAGTATACTTGGGTCAAGCGAGGAAAGTGAGACACATATATTTGAATTCATCATGTTACAAGATTATGTTTTTGTCAGAGATGTTATCTGTTGAGCCAGCGAGCGGTGAGTTGATTAATTTATTAGGAAAATGATTTGATTGTATTTGTAATTAATGTGTGCTCTCTTCATTGAATTAGCATAATTTATATATTCCAGTATTACAACTGATATTTATTTTTACTTTGTGATAGGGATGCTGATATTAGTTTGATATAAATCATCATACCATTATCAGACAAGATTATGATCATAATGTAAAGGTCATTTGTTATCCAGCAACTCGACGTGCTGAACTGATCTGTGGCAGGGTTGTTCTGCCGGCTGCTGCTGCTGTCATGAAGTTACGTCTGCACGTTTGTGCCACTGTAATTGTGTGTGCTTTGTGTCTTGGCCTTGCGTCAACACATATGGATGGCTTTTCTTGTCTGAGCTGTGTCCTAGGCCAAAGTGGCTGGCTAGTTCAGGAGGCAGGCAGGCATGCAGGCATGATATTGTTTGGGTTCGGAGTGCTCTGTTTGTGTGGGTGATGAGGAGTTCTTTGTTCCGTCCAGGCTTCTCTCGAATCTCTGTATAGACTTCAGTGTTGATGATGTATTTCACTGCATCAAGTCCAAAGTATATCTGCTTAATCGTTACCTTGGCACTGCATCTTCATTATTGGAATACATATTCTATATGATTTACGAACTAATCTCGGCTTACTATTAAATATGAGATGAATTATATTGAAATATGATTCGTGTGTGTAAGGGGGGGGGGGGGGGTATTTGGCAATGGCAGGTTATAGTAAGACAGATATATAGTTGACAAACAATGTTAAATAGTATATATTCAAAAGTACATGAAATTGATGTCTTGGATCTAATATAAAGAGGAAAGGGCAAAAGGATTACCGTAACTTGAGCATGACTAGAAATCAATCTTTAATCACTTTTTAAAACAAAGTATTACAGTTTAATCTTATATAATGTTCATTTCGACAACAATTCATTGTACATCTATATAAATACACACACTTGTATGTCTAGTAATGCACATGAAGAATACACTGTATGTATTCACTTCCAATAATGTGATTGAGAAATAGAGTTAGAAAGAAGAACAATCAACAACAACAAAAATCATAAAAATGTCAGAGTATTTTCAGATATTATTGGAAATTCACGAATGATTCTTTCCTATTGTCTTTTGTATTGAGAGATACAAGACAAAAATATATTGGTATTTTGGTAATGATTGTAATCTGATGATTACAAATATTTTGAAACACTACAAGTAATAACACTTAAGATGATGATGATGCGGATGATGATAATAAATAACAATAATGATAATGATGATATTAATAATAACGATAATAATAATAACAATAATGATAATAAATAATAATACCTTAGTGATGATAATAATAATAATACTGATAATAATGATAATAATAATAATGATAATAATAATAATAACGATGGTAGTATTGATAGAAACAGCAAAAATAATCAGCATAATAATGTGCATCAGAAATGTGCAAAACATTGACCTTTTGTTTACCTGGAGTGGTCTTTTTTTTCTTGGGGGGGGGGGGGGTCCATGTGTAGTGGGACTCTGATGGGGTAGATCCCAGAGTGATACCAACACCCTAAATGACTGATGGCTTAATTAATTCCATTTCTAATGGTGAGCATTTAACATTTTACTGAAGAGATCTGATTCATCCATTTCTTCTTTAAAGGCATCGTTTAACAATGTTAAATCTGAGATGCACTGCCCTACGTGTTATCAGTGTCTGTGATATAGTGTAATATTGAAGCACAACAAAAATCGCGTTTCATAATGATCAAGAAGTGCCTCAAAAAAGTAAAGATCTTTGAGTAACCGGTTTTACCATAATTGTTTTCCCCAATAGACTGAAGTGTTAGGAAAACCGTTACGAAAACGCAAAATTTGGTTTCGATTTCCAATCATAAATATCTTGATAATCAGACGGGCGATCGGCTCGTAAAAGTCATAGGGTTCCTGACTGGCCTAAAGGTTTATAATTATCATTGCAGCATGAGCTAAATCCAGGATTTTGTTTCAGAATCGGAGACAAAGTTACCGGATCCCTTTAAAGGACCGACTAGAGCCACTTGATCAATACGTAACGTATTGATCAAGTGGCTCTAGTCGGTCCTTTAAAGAAGAAATGGATGAATCAGATCTCTTCAGTAAAATGTTAAATGCTCACCATTAGAAATAAAATAAAGCCATCAGTCATTTTCATGGTGTTGGTTCATATCCCATCCCACCGCTGACATCATGTCAGTATATAAACAAACCGAACCGTACTGTCCCAGGAATTCTTATTATAAATAGAAATAGTGACTGCTTTGAGGCTATCGGGTACAAAGTTAGATTAAAACTTAATTCTGCAGAAGTGATCTTAGGACTGTCCTGTGTCCTGAGAAGTTTTGATTGATTATAATTCACATTTATTTTCTTCTCATGATCAGAACTGTATGTTAACATAGTGATGAGTAGGCCTACAGTTAACATTAAACACAAATACAGGAGGTTAAAACCTGAATTTGAGAGGCAAGAAAATGAAAACAATCTAGAGATAAGTGAGGGATTACCACCTCCCCCCGACAAAAAAAAAATGCACAAAACAGTGAGCAATATACCTTTGCAGAGTTCTAAAGTCTAAACAAGCTTTTGAGAACATCTACATGTAAAATATAATATAATTTTAGAAAACAATAACATACCCTGGTACATGTAAGTTGCACTTTTACTTTCATATTCCTGTATTTCTTCAGTGCACTCTACAGGCCATATAACATATTTTGTTCAATTTTCAATGGAGGTCTATCATTGACAAACCTAGTGGCCGCTCCCTCACCACTTGTACAACCTTTTATATGGTCCAAGCACCCTGCACCTTTTCCCTCCTTAGTCTACATTCTCTATACAGTAGGTCTCTTTGAGGGTGTTGTGCATGTAGGCAAATTTGTGATGGTCCTAGATACAATTGCCTTTCAAAAGGCACTATATTCTAGCTTATGTTAATCAAGAAGATGAAATAAAATAATGAACAGTGTCACCAGATGGCTACTTTGGCTAGTACTTTACTTTAGTTCATTTGAAAGGATTAATCTGTCATTTACAAATATCATGCTATGGCTGATTCAATACTCTATTATACAAATAACCTAGTTTTTGATGAACTTACTGTATTAAACTTCTCTGGTTAAAGTTCTCTGGTTTGTAATCTTACAGAGGTTTGTTCATATTGTGCACAAACACAAACGTCAACAATTGGCCCATGATTTGATCATAGTATACTATTTGTAATTTTTTGTAAGTGGGAATTTAGGTTATGGCCAGGAAATATGTTCACCTCTCAAGTTCAGGAAGCAGACCAAAAAACGATATTGAAATATTGAAAAATAAAAAAGAGATCAGGTATTAATCTTAAGAAATCATATTATAATATATCCTGTGTAATATGAAGCTTCTATAAATAAAATTTAATTTCACCCTGTTAAAAATAGTCATTGTGTATTGTTGGGTGTAGAACTGGTGATCAAATTCAAATTCAGGTAGTTACTTTAAGAAGCCTATACACACACGGGCTATGTGCGGTGGTGGTGGTGTAAATGCAAGGCTTGGTGATCAAATGCAAATTTCTCTCCGGTTTGCTCCTCTCAACCCGTTCTCCAGGGATCTCCGTTTTCGCCCATCCAATCTATCTCCGGCCGAAAGCCACAAATGTCACCCGATATCCCATGTTATTTAGCCCGAGCTTCTGCCACTGACATTTCCGCATGGAATCTACATTATGCAAGTGTCACCTTTCGTTACCTTTCCACGCAGATTCTCCCAGCTATATTTGTAATTGTGTGTGGGATATAAAGTGGTGTGATGTACATGTAGCTCAGTGGTCATAGTACTTGTCTTGAAATGACGGTTTAGGGTTCTTAGTCAAATGCGAAGTGTTAGTGATTTTTCAAGATTTGATTTGTGGTTGTCCTACAGATAGGATGTACAGCTATAGGTTGTCTGGTTATTCATTAATGTGTCTAAAAGTAGTTTCCCAAATTAACAGATCTATCAAATGTAGCTTTGCGTTCCAGTAGAGAAAGAGCAAAAGTCCATTATAATGTTGTTGCTGTTGTTGTAGTTGTTATTGTTGTTCAATATTTTATATGAATGCAATATTAGGATTGATAATGAGAGGACAAAAGTGTAATAGAGAAGATGAAGGTACAGTACATTCAAATGGAAATGTGCTACATTATAGCCATATACATCTTAAGTAGATGATGAAGTAGTCTGTGGATGTGTGATCAAGTATCATTTCTCTACACTTTCAATCAAATTCCACTACAATGCGAGGTATTTGATTACACTGCTGCAACAAATGCATAAACTGATGAAATCATTTTAGTATCCAATACTCCAATGCACTATAGGAATAGGACACCTCATCTTGGAGGTCTCTTGCTTGAAGCGAACATGAACTATTTTCCAAGCATAGAGGAGGAGGAGGAGGATGAGGATGGGGGTGGGGTGGTGAGTAACGAGGTTGAAACCTTAGGGACCCTGGTGGCTTCCGGTTCTCTGTGCTTTCCAATCACGTCTCGCGACCCCATCTTGCGAGTATAGGCAGTGCATACGAGGCAGGTCTATGTAAACAGTGTCTGCCCCTCATTTAGGGGGAGCCCTTCACATTCTAATTAAGGCTGAACCGTCTAAATGAGGTCACTACACACGAAGGGGCCACTTGTCCCTGTGGTTTAGCTTCTCTGGCGAGTCTATAGAATTGAATTAAATTGAATTTATTTCCAACTCAGCATGAAATGAAAGTATACACAATGATACAAGTACAATCAAATTAAGTGGAGGAATAACAAAAGTATGATTTCTTATCTACCTGTAGGTTTTCCCCTTAAACAATATCAAAGCAATTAGGTACGCAAAGTAAATAAATTACAAATTGAAATTGAATTGAAGTTAAAAAACGACATGATTCTTACTCACAAATTCTTAAACATACATAATTCTACCCATGGACGCGCAAGCACACACACACACACACACACACACACACACACACACACATTTATAATCATCGCCTCATGAAGGCATTTGCTTTGATATGAAAAATCTTCTGTCCAGATTCAATTCCGATATTTTATCCAAATATCATGAAAATTTGGTATTTCGTTAAACGCACATTTTCAATGTATATTTTGAAAACTGGATTTTTAATAGATTTTATTTTATATTTCAGTTTGATAGAAGTGATTCATTCTTTATCAAGTACAATTTTAAGATGAAATATTTTGAAAATGCTACCAGCCAAAAAAAAATCACCTTTTTTACCTACGTAACATTCAAAGAACAACAAAGCAATATAATAATACTATATCATGACATACTGTGATGGCTTGTATTTTCTTTCGGCTTTACTTTAATGTAAGACTCGTAAAATATCATTCATCTGTAGTTTGTGCATAAATATAAGGACAACCAGTCTCCAAACCTTGAATTATTAATTTTCCCAAATCAGCTCATGTTTTACAATCAGGCGGTGAACTCAGCAAAATCAACAAATGTTGCAAGGACACCAGAACTTCCCTAGAAGCAAGTAAGAAAGTATAACCAAATATTCATTATTCATGAAATTTCATCAGAGCAATTTTGGACGCATCGCCGCGGGTAACCAATTTCCCTAATGCAGTGGCCACAACTGTCAATTTTGGGGCAGGAGCGATGTGTGTGCAGATGCCTAGGATGGGCTGTCAGATGGACTGTGTATGCGCATCAACACAGCTATCAATAATTTACCCGCATCCCCCCATCCAGAGCCTCTTTCTCAATCGTGTTCAATCATTCATCTCAGCTTTGATTGGCAATAGAAAATGATGGTGGAATAAAAAAATGGAGGTTATATTAGACAAAAGAGAGGGATGGAGAAAGAGGGTGGGAGATGGAGAGAGAAGGGGAGATGGAGAGTATAGGATATATATGTGCATGTATGTATGTCAAGTATTTTCATCATCCTCAATTTGAACATCCATAGGCCTACATCCTATGTAGGGAAAGAGAGAGAGAAAGAAAGAAAGAAAGAAAGAAAGAAAGAAAGAAAGAAAGAAAGAAAGAAAGAAAGAAAGAAAGAGAAGTAAAACGGAGGGAAAAGTGCAATTGCATAGTATCTTTTTACCAGGAAAGACAAGATAGAGAGAGAGAGTAAGAGTCAAAGAAGGATACATTCACAGAGAAAGAGAGAGAGAGAGAGGGGGGGAAAGGGGGGGGGGCGGCGGTGGTGCAACTATGCATTACATTTGTACAAAGGAGAAAGAGAGAGGGAGAGAGAGAGAGAAGAGGCCTTGTAGACTGACCGGGCTGTGAAATTACATGCTTTGTTGTGTCGATTGCTTTCATTGTGAGAGGCAGATTGCATTGTTGCTTGGATGGGACGTAAGCAATTACACTTACAGGCAAAATATTTCACAAATCTCGCACCAACATTTGCTGGTTTATGTGTCGCCTTGTCGTGGTTTAATTGAGCGATGGTTTCTTTTTAGCCAATGCACATGATGGTGATTAAATATTGCAAATTGCATCCATGCAACAAATGCAGAACACATTGAAGTGGGTTTTGACAGCGATACAATGAGAAATCTGTTTCTAGTTTTCCAACATTTGTCTTCCTATCAATAGCGATCATTCATGCTTCACTGATTTGTTTTGGTTAGCTGCTTTGCAATTTAATGCATACAATTATCGTCCAATGTTTTGACAAATCATGAATAGTACGATAATTTATTAGCTGCCAGCCCTGGAAATGTGATTTTGCAGGGGATGGGTGGCAGTCTCATTGGAGCTTAATCTATATGCACCTGCTTTTCTGTAGAAATTATTAAAAAGTGCAGTTTTAGGAGCCATTAAAGGGAAAGTCCACCCTGATATTAAGTTGGTTTTAATACAACCAGGAAATTGAGAGAAACAAATTAGTGACAGTTTGAACAATATCTGATATTAAAAAAAGAAAAATTATGAATTCTTCTTCTTTCTTACAATTGAACTTGTAACAAGGGTGGGATTACCCTTTAAAGGAAAGGCCTTTCTTTCTTGTCTTTAAAAAAAGATAAAGATGAAACATCCACACCATATATCTTCATTGTGTCAACATAACATTTGGAGCCAGAAAAGTATTGACTTTAAGTTAAAGTATATATATACGATTTAATGCCCTTCTGGCTCTAGACAGATGATACCTTCACAGGGCTACACTTGAAAACGTACATGTATTTATAATTCTACATTAATAGAAGTTAAAACGATACAAGAATTATGTGTGCGATGTTCACACAACAGCAGGGATTATATCCCTTCCCGTGTAAAGATCTCCAAAGTATAGAGACAAGGCAAGAAGCAATCTGTGGAATCTTCCTTGCCTCCTTGAACCTGGTAGGATCGATGCAATCCAGCTTCTTCGTCTTCTTCTCCTCGTCCCTTGCCTCCGGGCTTACTTCCATTAGTATGCAATGGGAAGGAGAGGTGAGCTCCCCGCGCTCCGCAAATATCATGCGTGGGCTGCATTCAACTAGTGGACGCACAGGAATGCATGTACATGCCTCTCACTCTCACCCCCCCCCCCCCCCCCCCACCCCAACTCTGGACCCATCCTCTATCAGGCTCGCTCTCTCTCTCTCTCTCTCTCTCTCGCTCTCTTTAGACAATGCTAAGGCATGCATGCTCCAGGTTTTTTGTTTTTGTTTTACTCTGTTTGAATATTCTCTCTGTCTTTCTCTCTTAAGAATATCTATGGAGCTTTTTCTTCTTCTTTCTAAAACATTATTTTGAATTGAGAGTACATAATCCATTAAGTATTTTCATGCCAAGCCATTGATATTCTTTCAATTGATACCTGCACTCTGAAAACGATAATTGCACTTAGAGTAGACGTTCAATTTCAGATAACATTTATGAAGCCTCTGAGTGTTGCTGATCTAGTTCTTTTCAGCAACCTTGTCCTGCTTTCTCTTCTCTGTTCTAAAATGCCCTTTATGCTAATAGGTATATAATTAATCACAAATGAGCCATTTTTTTTATCAAATTCATAATATCCTAGGTGATTTTAGTCAAAGCTTTATAATTTTTTAAAGTGATGTTATCATCTTTTGTTTTGATATTCACTTTCGTATGGTAAGGTTGTATTATTTCTAAGCTGTTCCATGATAAATGTCTCTCTTTCAAATTATTTCTCATAACCCACCATCAATCATTTTTGTAATGTGTATAATTTGCGCTAACTAAGTTACACACATTTTTAAAAATTTGCTCGAATTATAGTTGTGTTTAGATTTGTAATTCTTGATTCTACATAAAACATAATCATTCTAATTCTACTTTTGTATATTGTCAATTTTGTAAAATATTTTATTATATTTGACAAATTATGACAATTCAGCCATCCAAGTGTGAAAATATGTTTTTAATTTGATAAATCTTGAATAGCTCTCTCTCTCCCTTTCTTGTCCTGTCCCATGTCTCTTACTCTGTTTTATTTTGTCTCTATCTTCCCCTTTTCTCTGTCCATTTTTTTGTCTCTAAGATACTCTGTTATCTCTTGTTTTCTTCTTATTTTCTTCTTATTTTCTGAGCTATTGGTCCTCTCTATGGTTTAAATCTCCCCCCCCCCCCCTCCCCACCATTTACCTCCTCTAGGACTCTCTTTCCTGACTCATCACCATTTTTCACCATCCATTTTCTTCCTTCTCATTCACCTTTTTTTCCTTTCTTTTTTCTCTTTTGCTCTTTGCCTTTCCATCTTTGTCTTTGTTTGTTCATCTCTCTCTTTCACATTCCCTTTTTCCTTCATATCCTCCCCCTGTTCCCCCCTCTCTCTCTCTTTCTCTCTCTCTTTCTCTCTCTCTTTCTCTCTCTCTCTATCTCTCTCTCTTTCTCTCTCTCTCTCTTTCTCTCTCTTTAGGTGTCTTTGTTATCGTTTGCTCTCTTTTGATCCCTTTTTCTCCCTCTCATCCACTTTTTCTCTGTCTTTCTCTCTCTCTCTATTTCTCTCTCTCTCTCTTTGTTAATATTAGCTCTCTTATGATCCCTCTTCCTTCCTCTCATCCACCCACTCTCCTGTCCCTGACTCTCTCCCTCCTGCCCGCAGGTATCCCGTTAATTCCACCAGAAAGGATGGCTTTTGACTTGCGCATAATCTCACCAAATACCCCTTGAGCTGATTTATCTCACAGAGAATCTTTAATGCAATCGTGGTTCCTTTTCGTCTTCCTTATACAATGTATCTTAGTTAAAGCCGAGCCCTGGGGATGTAGTGCGTACATGCCATGGAATCTCCTTCCCCTTTTCATGAAACGAGTCTTAATGTGTTAATTCATCCAGTCATGAATATATAGTTCATGTTGGTATTGTTCTGCCAGTTGTCCATTGGGAAGCCCTCTGTATTTTTTATGCTTGATTAAGTGCTTCACTTGATTAAATATTAATCTTGCCTTTTCTGTGTTTCAATGCAGTACCTGTACTTACCCGACATCCCTTTTTATTAGGTGAACTTTTTGACAGAAGTGTGTGTCTTTAAATAGAGCTCTCCACAGTACCTTGCAAGGTGCATTAATTGTGCATACACGCATAAATCCCCAACCTCTTGCTCAGGTGGTTTCCACTTTTCTGGCTAGCATAATGGACAGGTTTATCTATGGACATCTTGTGATTAGATTATTCAAGAAGTACAAAAATTTGCCATTTTCATTCATTCCATGTGCAAGGTAGAAATTAAATGTTATAACTGTAAATGGCTGTATATCTGAACTGGACTAAGAGGGAGGGAGGGAGGGAGGGAGAAAGAGAGAGAGAGAATAGAACAGGGAAATTAAATGCACTACCTTTTGCATTTTGGGGTTACTTTTTTCAAAGACTTGATTAGTTTTCTGAGACTAAGGATTTTTATCCCAGAAAATATCCTTAGTCTCAGAAAACTAATAAAAGGTTTTTCACCCATGTCCTTTTTTTTTATTTGGGGGGGGGGGGGGGGGGGAGGGGAGCTCACTTATATAGTATTTCCCAAACTGAGCCTTCTCTTTGTTACGTGCAAGATTGTTTGTCTTGACATGACAGACTAATTGACTTTGCTCTGATTATTGTGTGAAGCATTGATCTCTAAAGGCTTAGTAGAATTATTACCTGTACAAGGCAAGCCAAGCATTACTTGACAATGTAATCCTTATAAAGCTGACTTTTTCAAACTTGATTAATACCTCCGAAATTTCTCCTTCAACTTTTATTTCTTTTTGATATTCATAACCCAAAAATGCGTGTTTGCTGACTTTTAGTGGTTTTGATTCCAGATCATAAGGCCTACATGTAGCTACTCTAGTTAAGTTTTATTATTAATGCACACTGTTTGTCTCTTGAAAAAAAAAGTAATACATGTTTTGGAGTATGTCATTAATATTTTATCCATCTTTATCCAAAGTCCTACAATTTTCATACTCCCCCTTTTCAAGTTTTTATCATTCCTTTTGTGTGTATGTATATACTGGGATGCTAATTGAGAATATTGGATAAGTTGCAACTCCAATGATTTGTGTTTTCCAAAGATGTTAGTTTATTCTAATTTCCATCTATCCCAGTTCTGTCAGGCTAGATTTGATTGATAAAGTTGATCACAAAATTAATTGAGAGAGAGAGAGAGAGAGAGAGAGAGAGAGAGAGAGAGAGAGAGAGAGAGAGAGAGAGAGAGAGAGAGAGAGGGGGGGGGAGGCAGAAGGGGAGAGAGAAAGATAAGTGAGGCTTTTGCAATGCAAGGTATATGTACATACATGAAAAGATGGAGAGGGAGGGAGAGAATTAAAGAGAGCAGGTATTTTTTTAAGGTGAGATTTCAAATATTTTGTGCTAAATTGCATATCATGAATCAAACTTTAAATGACTTTTATTAATTTACTGCAGTGGAAAAGCAAACACTCTTAAAACATGACGTTCTTAATAAAAGAAAAAGTTTATTGAAAGGTAGAACATGTACTTAAAATATATGCCAGCATACATGTATATATATGCAATCACTATGGAAATAAATCTGGAAATTGAGCTTTGGGAATGTCATACATTAAACTTTTTATCATATCAAGATGCATTTTATTGTATCCCATTGCAATCCTAAATGACATTATAGAGCATAACCTTGCTTTTAGTCGCAAGCTGTTTACAGCAATACAATTTGTCGTCTTGTATTAGCTAATCCTGTATTATGTGCATGAAATGTATATTTGGGAATATATAGCAGAGACAGAAATTAACTTGTATCCTTTTAATCTGAAATTACTAATTGTAATAGCCATGCTTCAAGTTATAAGATTATTGTAGTATGCTTTATTGATGCAAATCATACATACAGTGTAAGTTCTGTACATTATGCATTGTAAATCTAGCCTTCGATCTTAGAATTCAGCATACTTTATTTGAAAGTAATGTATGGCCACATTGCATTGCACATGTTGTGAAAACAGTCAAATAAAAGAAAATAAGAAATATAATCAAATTTCTGCAGCTGGGCACATGTAATTAATCATATTTTCAACTACTTTTTTGGCCATTTAATGCAATTTACATTTCATAATAGTCGTTATGAACAGACATGGCAGTGAAAACTCGGAACGTAACATAACATAACACCTAAATGTGTGAACAATGTAATCGCCCACATTTTATTTGAATCCAGCTTTCTGCCCTATTGCTTGGCACTGTATGCTTTACACTATAAATTTAGAAAAGAAAACAAACACACAAGCAAAATAATTCTTCCTAATGAAACAAATTGTAGAGTACCGCACTTGAGTGCAATTTCATACTTTCTCTTTTCCTTGCAGTTGACGGAACAGAATATTTATTGCATAAGGAAATCTAGATATATGCATGTGTACAATTTTGATTATATCACTGTATGACAGATCAGAATATTTATTGTAAAAAATGAAAATGAAAAAGCACCTACAATTGAAACAAGCTGTTCACTTGCTGCTTATGAATGTAAATTCGTTTAACAAACAGCGAAGCATATTCATTAAAAATGTAAATGAAACAACTCTACGGTAGAAGAGCTGTTCAATATATTCATTTAGATGGAAAATGGAAATAAAACAACTTACATACATGTATACGACTTCTGCAGATGAACTCAATTGTAGTTCTTGCACTGAACAGAGCAAACAATTTGATAAACTAAAAGAGGTACGTAAACAAATTTTACAACTGCTGCTCATAAATGCAATGCAATTGTTGAACCAACAGTTCAGAAAATAATTTCAATCAAAAATACAATGAATGAAATTGTACAATGGCTGCACATGAGAGCAATTTGAATTTTTAATATTGAGATTTTTTTTTAGATGACAATGTTGGTGACAAAGTTGAATGAGGAAACCTACACCAAACCCTTTCTATTCTGGGGTGAAATGCCACATCCACCAGAGCCATTGTTTGCTTTGTAAATTGCGCAGGAAATTTACACACTGCCCTTGAGGGCCAGCAATTGATAGATGTGGCCTTTTACCTTAAGTAATGGAAAGGCACCAAAATAAATATATCTCCCTTCGTGAGCACTTCCACTGTGAAAGGACAGAATACCCTTTTCTCTTTGCCATGCACCGATGTCGCGAATGTGTCATAAAAGATCAATTTTGTTTACTGCCAGCTTAGTATAGTGCAGGGAAGAACATGTCGGGCTTGGCGTTTGAGTCTGAACGATGTACTTCACTGATTTTCGTACTTGTGAAAGGTAATAAAATATACCACTATTGTGTACAAATATAAAGCTGATGCAAATATCCATATTCAAGATTCTAATTTCCCCTTGATAGTTAAAAAAAAATCTGTTTATCAAGTTATTAGCCACATTTTTATTTTACTACCAGTACAATTAATTGTCGAGCTTGACGTTTTGAGTCTGAATGATGTACTTCAGTGATTTTTGTACTTGTGGAAGGTGATAAAATAAACCACTATTGTGTATAGATATATAGCTGACACAAATATCCATATTCATGATTTTAATACCCCCTTGATAGTTTACATAAAGTGTGTTTATCAAGTTATTAGCCACATTTTTATTTCATAACCCGTACCATTAATTGAGGGATATGGCAGGCGCGGATCTACGGGGGGGGGGGGGGTTTAGGGGGTTTAAACCCCCCCCCCCCTTGGGCGGCCAAAAAAAAAATAAAAAAAGGAAAAAAAAAAAAAAAAGAACGCACGCTGGAGAGAAACCCTTTCAAGTGCAAATATTGTGAGAAGATATTCAACTCATCTGGTAACTTAACCAAACACATGATAACTCTGGATATAACTGTGTATTAAACTGTTACCTGATTTAAAAAGACGTTATCATGCACTGCTTTTTATGGTCTCCATTGTGTTAATAGATGCCAGGAAAACATCACTTACGGGGTTCAAATAAACACCCCAAAAAAAATCGGCTCGCCGCTTCGCGGCTCGTGGACGATGCTCCGCCTTGTCATTATTTTGGTAAAACCCCCCCCCTTAGCAAAAAGCTAGATCCGCCCCTGCATATCAAACCCCCTCTATTTTGTTTGCAACGAGAACCCTATAAGAATTTACGTTTATGATGTTGTTGTGCTTTGTAGTGTATACAGTCTCTAAAAGGAGAGTAAGTCCAGTTTTCATTTTGACACTCTTGACATTTTTTTTCTCACTTGATTTGGAACCATATACCAGTAGTTATTTGGAATTGAATAAACATGGGGGGAAATTTGAAGAAATATTTATTATTTAATCCTTTAAGATTTATAACCCCCCCCCCCCCCCCCCCCCCCCCCCTGCATAGACTTTTACAAAGTAGTAACACATAAACTTTAATAATATCTGTCCTCCTTTTGGCATGAAACTCCTATTCTGCTCTCTTACCCATTTTTTATCCTGGGGGGGGGGGGGGGGTGATAGTGGATTTCCTGCATCAGCAGTATGTGTTTGTGTCCAAATTGCAGAGGAAAAAAAGGTCCTTTGCCCTTTTTGGAAGAGATATTGGTATAACGAAAGTAGAAACAGATCCCATGTAACTTTTTCCCCTACTCCTCTCCTATCTCTTTGATGGTACCAGAGAGGAACAATACGTCAGTGCAGTCCCGTAATCTGAGATTTTAATTGCAGAGTTTGCATGCTGCAGATAGGACCTGGTTGGTAATCGTAGAAGGCTCTCAGTCTTCCAGCGTTGTGCGATGTGCGAGTATTGATCTTTGTCCAACCCTGTGCAAACTGAGCAGACGAGATGCATACATGTGGTGTTTTAGATACAATTGTTACATGTATAAGTGCATGTACCAGACACTGCACGTTCTTCATTTTCAATGCATTTACGCAGAAGTGCTTTTTATATCATCCATCATTTTTCGACAAAGCAATCCAAATTTGATCAATTAGTTTTTAACAAGTTTTGTAATTATTGTTATTCAAGTTATTAGTTTTTCAATGAATAGCCGGTAACAATAAAGTGGTCAGTTTTTCTATAGATAGATGATAATAAAAAGATTATTAGTTTTTCAATAGGTAGCAGATAAAACTTTCCTGATCATTTTGAAATATCCATTAAAAGGATTTTTGGAAATGAGAGTTGAATGCTTCTTTCAAAAAATACAATTGGTCGGTAATGTGGTGATTAATTTTCAAGTGCAGTCACAAAAAGCAACTCACTCAGCATAGATCATCATTGTTCTTGAATACATTTTAATATCAATATTGTCTCAGCAACTTCTAGTTTTGTCTTTTTAAAGCAGATAGCACAAACGTTAAACAACCTTTATTTTGTTCTCTGAGTGCGGCATCTGTAATAGTAAATTGATATGATTATTATATTCTAAAAATATGTTTTACTCTTGATGCTATAATGGCACTATATTTCTAACTCTTTTGTAATTTTATACTCATTAGGGAAAGGCATGTTGCCTTACTGAATTGACATGAAAACTTGTCATGAATTAATTTAAGTTTTAGATGAGAAGTTGAGAAGATAATTCACTTACAGTACATGTATTAGAGGGAAAAGCATTATTATGAGGTGGATTTGTTAACATAGAGTTGTTGCAATTCACATGGATGAACAGACTACTTGATCATGTTTGAGGTAATTGAAATATTGAACATTTGTGTGCCCAAATTACATGTAAATATCTGTTACCCAATCAATCACAAGTTTACATCTACATGTATTTATATGGAAGAAACCCAAAACTGATCGATAGAGGAAGAGGAAGGGGCAAATAAAGGAGAGATAGGAGTGCATGATCCTGAAAATTATAACTTCTTTTCATCAGATTTTCTAATTTTAAGAAAATGAAAATGACAAAAGTACACATAGTGTATTCATATCTACTGCAGATTGGATGGATGGTTTTTCTCTTTCATATTTGTAGGAAGTCGTATTCTCTCTCTCTCTCTCTCTCTTTGTCTCTGTCTCTCTATCTCTGTTTATTTCTTTATCTCTCTCTCTGTCTCTCTGTGTCTGTCTGTCTCTATCTCTCTCTCTCTCCGTCTCTCTGCTTCTCTCCTCCCATCTCTCTTTCTTTCCTTTTCTCTCTCTCTTTCCTTCTCTCTGTCTCTATTTATCTCCCTCCTCTCTCTTTTACACTTGCATATATATCTTTTCTTTCTTAATCATTATCTTGAAGAAAAGATTAAAGACCTGGGATTCACCTTTACTCAGCATTTTTTTCTTCTTCAGAGTTTACTTGTGATGTTAATGTTTTCTTTCCTTCTCCCTCTTTTTGACCCCCTTCCCATGTCCGTCTTGCTTATCCTAGTTCGCTGCCGGCTCCTGAAGCAATGACTGCTCATTAATTATGGATGTAACGGCCACCAATCCTAGCTTTGCACAGATAAAGGTCAAAAGCGAGCCGGGTATTGCAAGAATCGGCACCACTCCCTCCGCAGTGTCGACTCAGCTTATCACAGCGGTACAGGTGAGGGCTAATGTCAAGTACATCCCAACACACACGAGCACATTCTACACACACACACTAGGACACACACACACAGGCATCCTACTTCCTGAGTGCATGCTACGATGCTTTGGCGGGACAGTCTCCCACATACACACACTCGCGCTGCATGCTCACCCTCACTCACACACACATACACAAACTCTGCTAGCTATACACTCAGGGAGCACCAAAGCAGCGTTGTAAATCAAATCCGGGGCAAACCATGCAAATGCAGTATAACGTGATGCAAAGAGGCCCCGAGAAGAGAGAGAGAGAGGGGGGCATTTGATATAGGCAAAGACAAAGTCTGAATTCAATTTGCTCAGTTTGCTGGAAAATTTCTATCAAATTATAACGCCATTTGAATTGCTAAGCAAACTGGCCATCAGTATACATTGGTACGTTGTTTTCCTCCAGGTCAGAAGATCTTGTCCATCTGTGTTTGTAGTTTCCGCTTTTTGAAAGCTTTTGAGAATATTTTATGTCTTCTTTTAATGTATTCATGTCTGGTGGGATAAAAGGAGGTCAGTTTGAATGTCCGTGGGAAGGCAAGAATATAGATCGAGGCACCATGGTTTTACGCTAACACTGCAAAGACTTTTTACTAAACGAAGTGCTTGACAGGAACAAGACAGGATTTATTGGATGCCATTCTGCTATGCTCTCTTCATTTGATCACTGTTTGCACATCCCGTTTGCGACGTTTGCTTGTTGCCCGGAACGGGAGGTAGCGATGGTTTCTAACTAGTCGAACCGTGGTAAGTAGGTTGGCATATCTACATACTTATAATTGGCTACTTAGCAATGTGCATTACATTTCATTTCATTTCATACACTTCCTGCTAGTGTCATAAGAAGGCTCAGAGCACCGGCGATTGACACATCAGCTGGCTGTACTAAGCTGTGGGATCTATATCCCTTAAACTTTGTGTTCATATCTCTTGGCTTTCTTCACGTCCAAGAATTTCTGTCATCTGGGTAGAAATTTAAGCTTTTACTTTAATAGATTTTCTGTCACATATCTGTGTTGAGGAATTTATTTTAGATGTGTAAATATAGTGTAGGAAATGCATATTGAAATTTAAAACAAATGACTATTTGTGACTTCTTTATTAGTTTTCTGTAACATAATTGCTGTGAGGAATCTATTTCAGATGCCTTTTTTAAAAGACAAATATATCTTAACTACAGAATAATCAATGAAATGACAGCTTCTTTGCGAACACCCTCTGAGAATACTTTTTTTCCTCCTGTATAATTTGTAAAGGTATGTCAGCTGTGGATTTTCTGATATTTGTTTATTTATTTATTTCTGAGCTTTGAGGCTCAAAACTACTTCTAGGAAGTCACTTCAAAACATTTTGTAATGATGGGAATAAAACTAAGATATTTGGGGAAAAGACAATTATTGCTTGTAGCAGAATATTTATTTATCTTAAACATTTGCAATATATGTTGTTTTATTTGTTGAAAAGATCCAATACATGTTATAAAATGCAATCATAATGAGTAGTAATTTTTTGAAAGATATCATTTTTTACAGCAAAATATATTGCCCTGGTATTGAGTTGGTTTTAATTGAAACACAAGAACAGGTCAGTGAAAGTTTGAGTAAATTCCAATTAAAATAAGACAGTATACATTTTTTAAGTTGTGCTTTTAAAATCAAACACAAATTTGTAACTCTTTGATATGTACATGTATATTAAGAGGTCCCCTCCCATTTGCTGTGTATGATAACATTTCAGAAATTTCTATTTTCCCTAAAAAATGAATTCATTACATACATGAACCCGAAATGTAATTATTGCAAAGATGATTTTATTAAATCCCTGTATGAAACAAATCTATTCTGTCAACAATAACTAAGGAAATGAAAGTACATGTATATAAAATTTTCTGTCCAAAACAAATTGAAGAGGACCTTGCACGACACGTGACAGCGTTGCCAATTAGTTTACTGATGACAACTTTTACAATTCTTAACTTTCCTATTTTTTATTGGATATAGCTCAAACTTTCACCGTCTCTTTTTTTTTCTGCTTTTATTAATAACAGATGATTATCAGGGTGGAATTCACCTTCAATTGTGCATCGGATTTTAAAAGAAAATGGTTTGACAATGTACATTCATTATATCCTCTTTGATTTGTCACCAAGCATTGATATTCAATAAGTAAAAACTATTTACTTATTAATGTATTCATTACTTAATGTATCTCTTAAATTTCCAAGTAATTATGTAAAGATAGTGAATGCTATGTGTCACTTACTAATGAGTAATATTTCATTTGAACAAAACCTTTTGATTACATACATTATTTGCTAGGATGTATTTTTTTTAGATATAATGTTTTTGGAAACAGTAGCCACATCAGGTATCAACAGATAATTGTTAAACATAGGTCATAATTGCAGTCCCTGCAAGAAAAGTCCCAAATTTGTTAGCGCTTTCTAAGATAGTGTTAAAAATATTTGTGCTCTTTCGAAAAGGGACCAAAGGTTACAAACATTTGTTTAATGATTCTTTATTATGGTTGGACAACACATGCTCTGGCAACAATTTCTCCTATGCTAACCAAATTATACCTACACCCTTGGACCAAGCACCATAAAAACCCAGTTGCAAACTTAACCTTAATGATATATCTGTGATGAAGTAAAGCCTGGAGCAAATTCAACTTAGAGCCTGTATCAGTTTATGCTCTATCCCTTTAATAGATTCATTTCCCATTTACATGTCAAACAAACTTGTTTGAGTCTCATCACAGCAAAGTCAAATGTCCAATTTCAATTTCAATTTATTTCACTCATAAAAACCGGATGAACATCCTTATGATTAGATTGAGTACTGGTTATGCATACAAATCAAGAAAAACAACAATAGAATGTATGAGAAAGGAGACAAACTAAATGAACCCTTGAACCGTATGTAAATAGATGTGATAACAATTACGAGGAATAGTTAATATGCATGTACTCGGGTTTCACAGAACAAGTCTATTGCTGTCACCTTTACTCATTTTCTCTTCCGATCACGTCTATTTCCACTCTCCGTGGGCCTCCCTCTCTCTCTTTCTTTCTCTCTCGTATCTCCGCAAGGCCTTTCCAATACTTCCCCTCTGAGCGGAATAAAGTCCTGTCTGGAGAAATGTAAAATATGGCATTGGGGGGCCCTCCTGTCCTTAAGTAAATTGCATTTGTTTTGGAGGGGAGAAAAGATATTGCATGAATACATTTCATGGAAGTTTCTTCTTGTGTTTACATGTGTACTAGAATAGGGATAGCAATTTCTAATGGTCAGCCTTTTGTATCTTTCCAGACACCGATTATAATGTTTAATCGTTGTTGTTCATGATCTTCTGAATTGATTTTTTACTTTGATAATACTTAGTGCAATGTAAATTCTGAACAGTTGTAGGGAAAAATGAATAGCAACATTGAAAAACACATGATCGCATCTTCTTTCAATATACATGTAAATGTACAGGTATGTGTAATCTACTATATTTGTGTTGTCATGGTACATATTTTAAATGCATTTGACATTTTTTTAATGACTGAAAAGCATGTCAGTATATAATCTTGCAATAATAATTGGTTTTCAAGCAGTTGGAACAAACTCTTTAGGTGAGATAAAATTACATATTGTATATACCTACGAATACAATCCAAGCTGATATCCTTAAGTATTTAAAGCAACAAAATTAAAACATATTACAGGTCCAACCTACATGTATAACTGTTCAGAATAACACTAGGCTACCAATAGTAATTCCTAGATGAAGTGATTGAATCCACCCCCCCCCCCCTTACCTAAAAGATACAATAATAACCCCAAACCCCACGAGCACATCAGTATCAAGCAGCAACAACAACATCACAACATATCAAAAATAACAACAACAATAACAATATAAAACAGCAGCATCTACATTGTACAATAACAACTACATCAACAACAACAATCAAGCATAATAAAAAGAAAAATGTTAAAAAAAACTAAGAAGAACAACAAGAATAGAGATAAGAAGTGTAGCAATTAAGAAAACATCAATCAAGCTCATGAGAAACACCTCACTACTTACTTTTTTATTCTAGAGTATGGCAGTGTTCCGTTCTATTTGCAAGCATCTGATGATGCATGTATCATCCCTCTGATGACTTCACACCTGTTAAAAGTTCATCAGTTCATGCATACATGCTTGAGAGAGTGTAATATGTATATCAGACGAGTTCAGTGCCCTTTACATGCATCATAACATGCCATGTTTAATTCATCAGTGTTAAAGAGAAGGTTGAGTTCTGGGGAGAGGTGAAAAATAATTTGTGAGCGTTATCATTGTCATTATGCAAGTGTGGAAGAACATCAGAGGAAAAATTGTACCCTGAAAAGCATGGCTCTTCAAATGCCTTAATATTCTAAATATGACAAGTGACTACTTAAAAATGAGGCCCAATTTTTATGCCATATGTTTATGTTGTCCCATATACATCTTTCTGTGTACAGTGTCTGTTACTTTACCCACACCGGGCTAAATTTCTTATGATTTTGATGACTTCAGAACCTTGCAGTACACACCAATACTTATATGCTACACGATCAACTTTTTCTTATCGATATTCCACATCGTTTCTTTCACAATGCAATCACATGACCAGAACTCAACTTTATCTGTAACTCATCAGTGTTAAGTGTCACCTCTTGGTGACTTACATTATTGTTTGATTTACATGTATTCACAAATCTAAACTATTTCTGCCAAAATATTATGAATGAATAGGAAAACTCTTTAGATGAGGAAGCATAAATAGCAACACGTAAGTGGTCATGTCTAAATTAGATATTAAGCATTATTTTCATTTATACTAGAATATGCTGTACATTTTACTTTTTTTAGAATGCTGCATTACACTTAAAACTGAGAAGATGGAGTAAAATTCACTGACAGAAACAGATACATTCTGTTGTAGTACATGGATAATTACATGAAAATGTGGAAGTTAGCAACACATTTTGTTGCTAAGCAATTTGGCAAATTCTGTTGCATTACTTATATTCATACATGATCAATACATGTTGTTTTGATTTGTGTGAAAGTGTGTAGAGAGAGAGAAAAAGAATAGATACATATAATTGTTGCCACTTTGAGAAGGCCAAGCTGTTTCATTCAGATAGTTAAAGTTCTGATCTTGTATGGATGCATGTACCAGATGTCCATTGTCTTACATAAAAGTAGATCACAAGAATATACTCCAATAGTTAATTGATTCTTCTTAACCATGTTTACATGAAAATCTAAGTCATGTTTGCTCTCAATAAACCAGGGGCTACATGTATATGGTGTGGGGGTCAAACTGACATACATTTTCAGGGAAAAAATACTTTAAACATTTTGGGGGCTACTTTTTAAGCTTGCTTGCATGAAATAACACTCTTTATTTTGTTTTGCATTGAACTCTATGCCACATTTTTGTTTATAATTTTTTTTTTTTTTTTTTGGGGGGGGGGGGGGGCTCTTTTTTGGCATTTTGGGGGCTAATTTGCCCAGAGCCCCCATTTATTTTTTTCCCTGTATATTTTAATAGATTATAATAACAAGGTGGATGATAATTACAATATATCTTTCTTTAGATCAGATGTAGATATGAATATACTACTTTCAGAACTCTTGTATGTTAGTCACAGGGATTCATTCTATTTTGAGAATTACTTTGACTGTGCATGATGAGTTAAAGGTCATGGTGTATTTATACAACTTTACAAGAAGTTTTTAATATTGATATTTGTGTAATTTTATCTATCAGTCATTTGACAAAGCTAAATATACGAGTGTTACCATTTCATTATGAAGCAAGAAAAAAGATGGGGATAATTAAATTGGGTTCATTCTTCTTTACATGTTTGTTCTTTAAACTATTTTGATTGTGTTGCAATATTTGTATTTGCAATTTAAAAACAAATGATTTACCTAAATATTTATGAATAATGGCTGTGGAAAAATAGTTTGCAGTATAATCAACCTTCCCTCTCCCCAATCCCGCCAGAAAATAACCCAGATATATCCATGTAAGTGAAGAATTATCTTCATTTGACTGGATCTATACAATGTGATACTTAAGAAAGAACTAGGAAGGGATGATGATGGTGATGATCATGATGATCATGATCATGAATTCACAAAATTACCATAATAATGAAATATTTCTTCATTCATCTCATGTCCTCAAAGTAGTTATAGACCAGTTTTGGAAACGCCCCAATTTCAAAAAATGAAATGGAAGCTCTTATTACCAATAATGTGAAAGAATATGTTTTGACTAATAATACATGATGATAACATTTTTGCCGGGAAACCGCCTACTAATTGATATATTTGGTAAATTAGTTTGTCTATTGGCATGTGAGAGATAAACGCATGTGTCGCGCACGTGTGCGTAGTCCCATATACATCTTTCTGTGTACAGTGCTTGTAACTTTACAAAGACTGGGCCAAATTTCTTATCATTTTGATGATTCCAGAACCTTGCAGTACACACCAATACTTATATGCTAGATGATCAACCTTTTCTGATCGATTCCACAACGTTTCTTTCACAATGCAATCGCATGACCATAACTGGTCTTTATCTTTAACATTTCTTCCAAATCAAAGCTTTTTTGTGCGTCAAAGTCACTTCACAGAATAACAAATTCTAACATTATATGTTTCTTTTTTCATGAGAGAGAGAGGGAGAGGAAAAAAATCAATCCAAATCGAATGATATTTCTCAGAAAGGGCCTCATCGGTGACCTTCAAAACAACCTTGGAAAATCAATTACAGATTGCAATTTTGTGGATTCTGAATGTCTCTTGTGTTTATCCACATCAGATGATTATTAATTCATGTATTTATTATTTTGTATTTGATATATTGTGGTTAAATGGTATGGCTTTTACAGAGACATGTACATGTACAGTAGATATGACTTTGTGGATCTAGTAGTCAACAAGAAAGAAGAAAACACTCTATTTTGGGATCATTTTTTGATCAATCGCAGCTCTTTTTAAGACAGGGCCCAGAACTCAACCATCTCTTTAAAAGATAGATTTATATTTACCCTGCATGTCACCCCTACGCTGTACAAACATCATGCCTCAAGTTGCCAGGGTAAACCAATTTATTGCTTAAAAACACAGGCAATAATGTCAATATCGAATAAATGAAAATGCAATTTGTTCAGGCAGTATTGGTATGGAAGTTGTGGGGCATTGTACGCTGGACAAAATACTTCTACTGGAGGAATTTTATGTGATATGTAGTCTGCATAAATTTACTTAAACTTACTTTACATTGGAACTGGACTTTCAGTTTTAAGTGCTACATTTTGTAGACATTTATCTCAAGAAGGGGCGGGGGGATCTGAGATCTGCAGAAAGGTATTACAGATTAAGCCATGACTATAAACAGTGACTATAGATACAAAAATATCTGACAGAATTGACAAAAGTACAACTGAATTATTGAAATGTCCTGATCCATTGATGTTGGATTTTCAGACTGCCAAGTGAAAGAGAATTGATTGAGAAAGATTTTTTTCAATTTAAGTGTCATATGCACAGCTAAAATAACCCATCTGTGGAGATTTTTAGTTCCAACATCTCAGTAGTTGTGAAGGTTTGCAAGTACCCTAGCAAGAACTTGATGATATCACAGTTGATTGGCTTTCAAACAAAACTCCCTTATGACCGATCTTGACAGAAGTGGGCAACCACATGAACGAACAAACAAAGTGGAGAACAAACGGAGTGGAGACTTTATTTTAACGAAGAACTCTCTTTTTTGTCTAGCTTGCAGGAAGCATAGGAGCCAAGCCACAGAGCGCCACGGATCAACTTCTCCTGGCCATGCAGAGCGCAGCGGCCAACAGCAGTGCTCTCCGGACTACAAGCAGTACAGCCCTGTCAACAGTATCAGGGACAAAAGGATATCAGACAGGTTAGTTTATGCTATCATGTACATTTATGTCTGTTCTGGTGTTCAGTGTGTCGATCGAAGAGGGTCTTTGTGCTTTCATCATGGAAAACTGTACAGCCCTGTCAACAGTCAAGGGGACGAAGGGGTATCATATGGATCAGTTATGTATTATTTCATGTTTTCTTGGTGCTTGGGTTTGTTCTTAGGTGCTACAGTCAAACCTGCTTTAGTGACCACCTGTCTACAAAGACCACATGTCTACAACAAGCACATGTTTTTTTTCCCTTGAAAATGGTTTCTCATTGAAACATGTACTAAAGGAACCTGTCTACAAATACCACTTTTTTGTGTTTCCCATGGGCGGTAGCTGTAGACAAGTTTGACTGTATTTGGACTCAAAGCACAGTCTACATCAGTAAGGACTTGAGGATACAAGACCGGTCAGCCATGCATGTATATTATGTTTCTTTTGTATAGTGTTCTAGCTGAGTCAGAGTTCTTTGTTCTGGTCTAGCACATTAACCGTTCGTCATACCTGGACTTTGTAAATCAGCTTCCAGGCCTACAATTTAAACAGGGACTAGATGCAAGCAGTGCCATTGATTAGGAGAGTTTGGCCAACCCGGTTCGAGTTGGACACAATATGGCGACTACTGCTTTGTTGGGCAAGCACAAAACAAAATATGCCATGCTGTGACCCAGTGAAACCAAGTTGGCCAAACTCTGTGTATAGATGGCTCTGGATGCACCTATTTCCTAAATGTGCAAATAGCTGCACAGAATGTTCAAGAATATTGTTATTCCTCTTCATTTTCCCTGTTTCTTGTGACAGATAGGACATTGACCTAGTTACCCTAGATATAATAAACATGTAGGCTATATGTGCTGTTATGGTTCATGGCTTTAGATGGCTGCTCCATTGAGTGTCATGCTTTGTTAATCAAGCTTCTCCTGTTGTCATGACAACCTTAGATAAATGACACTGAAAGCTGATACAATGTAAAGTTACACATCCATGAGGTTTCATCCAGCTCCAAGTTGAGCTATGTTCAGACTGGTTGCATTTAAATGTTTCAATATTTATTTGTTAGTACTCTGTGCTCAATTACTGGTCCTTTGCATTTCAAATAAAACATCATATAGTGTCAGCATATGATGGTTCATCACTCATATGATAACATTTTAAAACGTTGATCTACACATTTGTAACATTCAAAACAACAAATAAACAACTAATTGTTGATAACTATAAATACTAAAGAGATTACACAAGATTACAACGAGAGATAAACAACGCAGATCAGAAGAAAAAAGGGAATACAGAGAGGTGAGAGAACAGGAACCTGGTGGACAAAAGGAAAATAACTGTTTCAAGATGGTTGTCATGGAAAAATAAAATGAGCATTAATGCACTTCCCATTTTTATATATGACAGGAATTAATTACTGGAAATGCTAGAGTGCTGTAATGGGGGTACTAATTAGATAGTACGCCTCGGAAAAGGATTATCTTGATAGACTGCACTATACAAATGCCTATTATTAGTATTATTATATTACATACAAATCAGCATTTTCATAGTAGTGTCATTAATGGTTTCACTCAATTACACCGTATTTTTTTCTTTGATCGTGCACGAAAACTGTTGAATAATTTATCTGAAATCTGAAATATGTCCATTTTGATTGGATGGGTAGACTGGTATTATAGCCCTATGAAGAGACAGTGATTGAGAGCGAGAGAAGCAGAGAGATGCAGACAGACATCCATGAACTTTACTTTGGCAAAGATGGTATTACTAAGATTAGGGCTGCGATTGGGTTTAATTTGGGTTTAGGGTTAGGTATAGTGATGATTTTCAGGAATGGAGGTAGGAAATCAGTTGGCGTAGAAAATCAATCGTTGAGTAGTTGTCACCAGAGCATGTTTCAGAGAACCATACAGAGAAACATACCGGTAGATGAAAAGAAAATAGATAATGATAATAATAGAAAAAAGGGAGCATTCAGAATGAGAAAGATAAGAAAGGGTCTACTCGGTCAAGGATGACATTGTTTAAAAAATGTAACGTTTCTAAAACACGAAAGTTTTAGCAGTAGGCACCATGATCACAAGGACTTTCAAAAATTAAATTCAAGGGCCATTTGTATGTACAGTATTGTATTTCCAGAGAAATGAATAGCGGATGTGTATAAAGGGCATTGGAATCATCTACAGTGTAAATGAACTAGGAAGTATCTGTGATCATAGTAAAAAGAGAAAGGAAGAAATAGAAGTATCTATTTAGACTGATATTAAAGTTGGAAGTGTTCTGAATGCAGGTTACAGATATTCAATTGTAGGAATATTAAGCCGTCCTCTTGACATTTGATGGCAGTGGATATTGATGTTTTGTGGCTTCTTTAAAAAAAAATACCCAAAACCCCCCTCCTCCCTTATCCACGCTCATATGTGCAATGATGAGCACAGAGATGCCTGATCTCTGAAGCCTTGATCATGTAGTATGTGGTAAACAGCCTCAACAATTTCAGCAGCAAAATGAAAACCAGCAGTGGATGGCAAGCGGTATAAATAATAAACCCTAGCTGCATGCAACAAAAAAACACATACATACATGTACTTGTTTATCTGTACTTTATAACTTAGAGAAATGTGAAGTGCACTTTTCTTACATATTTACAAGTTTTACTGCAGCATATGGGGGGGGGGGGGGGAAGCAGTTTATGGGGTCATTTATGAACAAGGACTTAAAGCCCCACTGTACTACTTGTAGCTACTTGCTCCCTCTATATAGAAAACGATGCCTAAGCGGTGCCCGTTGGTCCTCCATATTCTTCTTTTTCTTATGTTAATTGAGAGCTGATTTGATGAGATAGCCACCTGTCAGTGACCACGCTGGGTGGTCTAATCCCTCCTGTAAACTAGTGCAGAGGGGCTTTAAAGGAGACCTATGAGGTTGTGTATAAACGAGGCCTTAAGAAGCTGTATTATACCTGCCATTTTCAGCCATCAATCAATTTGCGATAATGTCAGAGACTTCTTCCAGGGGCTAATGATGCCCTTCAAATGGCAATTACTCCTAATCTTTTTCGTTTGTTTCCCAATCTACATACAGCCGTGTGTGCCATTATTACTTGTGTCATTATTGGGCTTGTGCGGGACGTATGGGTACCAGGGTGAACGTGGATTAAGAGATGAAAAACACTTTCCAAGGATGCTGTTTACCATCGACACACCCATGGCATTCTTCTACATGCACATGCAGTCAAACCTGCCTTAGTGGCCACCTCTCTATAAAGGCCACCTGTCTTTGGTGGTATTGTAGTTTGTCTCCATTGAGAAAGATGTGTGTGTTGTAGAACCTGTATAGAAAGGCCACTAGTCTACAGTGGCCACTTTCTCTGTTTCCCTTGGGTGGCCTCAACACAGGTTTGACTGTAGTCATTTATGGCTTTATTGATGAAAATCAGATGTGCATATTATCTGCAGACAGTTAGAAGCATGCATCCAAACATTGGAAGTTCACTCAAGCTCTCAACATGTAAATGCATGACTGTTTTAAGATTGAAGAGAATGTCGGGAGTGGTGTTCTTTTTAAGCCCAAGTGCTTTCATTATGGAGTCTGGGGTAAAATTGAGAATTGCGGGCACTTCTGTGACAAGATCTGCAACATCTAAATATTAGAGGTGTTTCATAAGATAAATCTGTGATATAAAAAGTTAGGTTTGCTGTAGTGAAGAAGATCATATGCAAAGCAAAGCAAAGCAAAGAAATATGTTTCTTCCAAAAGATCAAAGATGGCAGCTACTCTATTTAATCAATCAATCAATTGCTCTTTCTTGTATTGCTTCATTTTTCATGTGCTATTATATGGAACAATGGCAAAGTTGTGCATTTGGGAAATTACTAGAAGCCGTACAAGTATATGTATCAACCTGCATGTATAGTGCATGACTGGAATGGTAATGAATCTTGCATACCTATGCATTTCTACCAAAAAGAGTTTCTCTGCAAATTTCCATGACAAAATTGATTGATTGATTGTCTCCTGGGAGCCAGAAGGGCATTAATTCATATAATTTCACATAGAGCTAACATCCTTCTAACTCTCATCGGACAAAAAAATGAAGAAAAGCCACAGGAATAAAAGGTCAAAAGAACCCAGCCACTAGGAGGAAATTGAAATACACCTTCATGTACGGTATGCTGGGGAGATGCAGTTCGGCTTGTTAGTTCTGCTCTACCCTTAAGCGACTTGGGGCTCCGGTATCGATTGGACAATCTTAGCATGCAGGTGTTTCAGCTTCAATGCTATACATGCAGCTTGCTTGCCATCCGATACATTCATTCGTCTACCAGGCTATGAAATGTACATGTACGTACGGGTTTGGGCGAATTGCCATTACTCCTGCCATATCTGTTCGAAGATATAGACCTTTCTAATTTTTATCTGATAAATATTCTTAGTTGGGTAGATCTCCTGATGTAAAAGGTGAATTATCATTCTTTGTTTTGTAATGTCTAGCCCTTGTGTTTTAGATTCCTTCCAAACATCTTGTTGACGTTATCACTGTTAAATGTACATTAGATTTTAAGGAAATTGAGACATTCACATACATGTAGTCACTATATTACCTCTTCATAAGTACTGTATACCTGAAAGAAACATTATGAAGTTTTAACAACTTCACTCAAACAGACAAAAAAATTACAAATTACAATGAATCTGATTGAAAATGAGATTCTGGCACTTGAAGCATATCACATGATTTATACAAAACAAGTTTGATCTTGTTGTATGGAGAAGGACAAGTAACAATTTTTTGATGCATTTTTCAATTTCTTTCTAGTAGAATCCCTTTGTTATCATTAGGAACTCAAGTTTCATAACAAGAGAGACTTGATGTCTAATATAGTTTCTGTCATTTATTCTGCATATTCAGTAGCTACAGATATATTTCAATTTTTGTGTACATGTACAAAAGTTGTTCTAGGAAACCTACGTTGAGTCATCCAATACATCTTGAAGCTCAATGTATATGCACACCGTTCTTTGACAAGATGAAGGATGTACATGTAGTTTGCAACGGATGGAACATCTTAGTGTTCTATAAATAGCTATGACATCATTGTGTTTGTAGAAGTGCAACGTATGAGATCATGTATCAGATGTAGTGCAGCTTTACTATGCTTTGTTTCATGGTTATTTGGTCTGGTCGTTTCTTTCTTGAACTGTATTTTTCTTCCAACCTCCTCTTTCTCTCAGTCTATATTTCTCTATGTATTTCAAATCCTACAAAACTGTACCTCTCCTTCCCTCCCCCCCCCCCCCTCTCTCTCCCCCCCCCCCCCTCTCTCTCTCTCTCTCTCTCTCTCTCACACTCTCTACCTGTCTTTTTTCTCTATCTCTCCAACCCTGTTTTCCTGTATAGCTCCTGTCCACCTTTGTTCACATCTCCTTGGCTCCATCTCCCTCTTTTTCTGTATTTCTGTCTCCATCCCGCTCTTTCTCTCGCTCTTTCTCTCCCTCTCTCTCTCTCTCTCTCCTCTCTTTCCCCTTTTCTTCTCTTTCCCTTTCTATCTATTTTAATGCTCCTATCTTCTTTCCCTTCATCCCCATACCTGTATTTCTATTATTTCTAAATCCAATCCTGCTCTGTTTTGAAAACAATTTAAAGCTATACTTCTTCAATCTATTTCCATCAATTTGATATTATATTCATGTATTTGTATACCCATTGATGTTCAGCTCTTGGGATTTTTAATCATTGATGAACATGCATGACAAGAATAAACAAAACATGACTTAACATCTTCTTTAGATTACATGTAAATGTATGATATTCAGCAAGTCCAAGGTAATTGCTCTTTTTCACTGAAAGTGCCATCTTCCATTGATATTTGGTCTGACCAATGCTTTTGTGGGACAATCCTTTAACTACATGTATACCACCCTGTACATATCTATACATAATATAAATAATTTCTTTATAATGCGTGTGAAAAATGACCTTGGATAGGCCCATATTATCATTTATATATTTATATAATGCGTTTGGTTACCAGCATTTCTGCTTTTTTTATTTTTTTATTTTTTTATTTTTTTATTTTTTTATTTGTTTTGTATGGAAATTAGTAAAATTAATTTATACATGTACAGTGTGGTACACGGTAATCACTGACCCATATGACCCATAATCCACATTATCTATACAATTCGGCTTCCAAGTGATTTCATAAATCAGTGTATTCAATATCTTTAGCGCAGTACCCAGATGACTGACCTATATTGTTTTCATATTGCTCAGTCATCCGGGAACTTCAACTATCGATATCGATATCACACACACAAAAAGCCATATTTACTGAGGTAAGGCAAACTTTGCTATTTCACTAGTCAGCCTGATATAGATGATAATAATAATATTATATGGCTTTGTTTTCATGTGATACATGTGACACAAGAATATATTGCACTCGCTAAACAATATTGGACTCGTCTCTGACTCCTTCAATATTGTCATAGCTTGAGCAAATTTTGCCATCAAATTGTTTGGGCTCCCAACACCTTAAAGGGGCTTTAACTGTATGAAACAGAAATATTGTTTAATTACTTTTTTAGCCACATCTCTTTCAATTTCTGTTTCAATGTTTGTTTGGGTTTGCTTTTGTTTGGTTTTGAATTATCAAATGTTCATTTCACTTTTGTTACATGTTTGTCACTAATTAAAGACTTAAATAACTCACTGTGCACAAAAATGTCTGACATTCAATTCAATTTCAATTAACTTTACTATTTCATTTGAAAAAAATCACATACAATATACCGTAAATCTCTGTGTATAAGGCGCACCCCTATTTTTTTTTTTTTTGGGGGGGGGAAAAAAAATTGTCTTTTGTTTTGTTGTTGTTGTTGGTTTGTTGCTAAAAACCCACGGGGGGAAGGACCTTCATTTTACATCGAGGTGCAGTTGAAGTTGTAAACTTGTCACAAATAATAGTAACAATGTCGTTGTAGAAGAATGTGTAAGATCATTAATGTAAATTAAAAACAGGTCCAGACTCTAAGGCTTCATGATACCAAGTGTCCCACACCAGCCTCATCACATCACCTAGCAGAAGCACTGTGTTCTATGCCAAACATCAATAGTCATGCATGATATGAATAGCATCGTCTAAATTTCTGACAATGGAGTACCTAGGATAGAACCTTGTGGTACACCATTTGTTATAGAAAAAAAAATTGTGGAATTATTATTATAAACTACATATTGAGATCTATTAGAAAGATTACTTTCAAACCAAGATGACAGACAAATTTGAGTGTTGTTGTAGTTTCCGAGTGGTGAGTCAACACACTGATTACTGAGCTGGGAGACATTGCCAGGCATAGCGCCATAAATCGAAAATAAAAAATAAAAAAATAAAAAACTTTTTTTTCTGTACCTGTGTATAAGACGCACCCCCGACTTTCAAATTTTTTCGGCGGCAAAAAAGTGCGCCTTATACACAGAGATTTACGGTATATATACATTGAGAAGTGTACTGGATCATTAGCATGGAAGTGTCTAACTGAATAGGCAGTACAGTGTTATAACTTATAAGTCTCATAAACAAGATATTGGCACAAGTTTTAATCACAAATGTCTTCTTTGATCTTTTTCTTGACCGACTGACCAGGTGGATCTCAAGCGAGTAGCCAAGCCGTGAGCTCCTTGCCCCTAGGGAGCCAAGCCCAGCATCAACCCCAGCTTCTAATGAGCCCTGCTCTCCAGGGGGCACAGCCTATTCTTGCCAATCAGGTTAGACATATATATAACAAGTGATCATCAAAGAGATGGTTATATCTCTTGACCTAGATGCAGTGTTGATTAACTTACTCTGTTCACATTAATGTATTGTAATTTGTAGGTTTATTTGTAATTTTTTGTTTTGTTTAATATATGTAATCGTTTATCAGTCTATTTTATTGTTATAGCGCTTAAAGACATTGGTGGTAAGCGCTTTATAAGCGCCGTTTTTATTAATATTATTATAAGGAGGTGATGTATCCCCCCTCCTCCTAGCAAATGCTGAAAAGGGATTAACAATCATGAAATTTATCTCTTGTTATATATACAAGTGTAAAGATATAAGATGGAGATACAGTAGCATAGCTTCAGAGTGGGCATTGGGAAGCATATGCCCCCCCCCCCCCTCTCTACAGTCAAATAGTAGGGGGAAAGAGGAAGGAATAACAGGAGAGAGAAAATAGAGACAGGAAGGAAAAGAGGGGCAAGGAAATATTGAAAAAAGCCTCCTTCCTCATCCTCCCCCCCCCCCCCCCCCACCTCCATTTGATCACCTTTTTTTCTTCTTGTATTTCATTGCAAAAGTTGCTCTTGACCATATGCCTGTTCACACATACATGTACACACAAACAAATTAGGTTTAAACGCGGTCCAAACCTCAGTTTTATATACGTCTGACCAAAACAAGTTATTATTATTACGGTCTTGATGTTTGGACAGTATTTATTCCACAAGTTTTTTGGTTTGTCTTTAATGCGTGTACAATTTCTCAATGTTCCGAGCGCAGTTCTAACTCCGCTTTCAGCAAGGGTTTTTTGCCAAGTTTGTATGAAAGTTCAAACATCGATGTTTGGATCAGGGTCCAAACCTAACTTTTTCTCTACATGTGAACGCAACATGTGGTTTGACAGACAGAGCAACAACTAATGAATGCAGTAGGATTTCAAAAAATAGAGAGATGGCATTACAATTGACTGGTTTACTAACATATTCAAATTTATGGATGTTTCTTTCTTAGGGACCTAGTGATGAGTTATTCCATTCACCTGTTATTGATGAATGAACTACAATACTTGGAATCCAGTCTGCATACATTACTTTTTATTAGATTGTCAAGAGCAACCTTTGTTTAAAAAGTTGGCATAAAAATGTAACATGTTAGTATAAAACCGGTCTATTGACAGAATGACAGGTGAACTAGATTAGCCTGTAACCTAGAAACAAACATCCATAGATCTGAATTCATTATCAAGTCTGTTTACTTCAGTGTATAGAAACCACCTTGCATTCAATAGGTGTTGGTATGTCAGGCATGCTTTTGCATGCCATTTGTTTGTCTAGAGCAAGTTGTTTTGGAGAAGCATGTATGAAACTTGAAAAAAAACTGTAGGTACATTTGGGTTAGTTTACAATAGATGTTAGCAGCTGAGTTATCTGCATGGTCACGTAGAGATTGGTTTAGTCACTTTCAGTCTATATAATACTCCTGGTTATCTTGTAAATGTAATAAAATAGTTTGTACTGTGTATTGCTATGATAGTTAAGCACACCACAAAATTATATTTGGCAAAGTGTTACATGTACGTCAGTGAAATATAGTTTATTAAGCTCTATATGTATAGATGGTTTGACACATTGACTCATGCTCCAGTGAAATTCCTCTGCGGGCAATATTCTACACTAACTGTGATTCTTAATTTTCACCTCAGACCAATCACTACAACTGACTCTTACCCTAGCCCTAAACCTGACCTTAAACATAATTGCAACCTCATCCTAATCGTGTATGTTTGATTGACTACAGCCTGGAGCAATTGTCACCAGAGCATAATTGGGAGCACTGGATTATACAACCTGACCTACCTACATCTATTTTAACATCAGGAAAATGTTCTAAAGCTTCTCTCTGTCTGTTCCTCCTTTAGCTATCTGGAGCTCAGCAGTTGTTGACCATCCCCTCTAACGGTGGTCAGCAGCAGATCTTAACCCTTCCCATCACCAACGCTGCTGGTCAGCAGCAAATCCTCACCATTCCTGTCACGTTAGCCCAGGGGGCTGGAGGAATCCAGTTCCTGATCCCGACTGGGACCGGTGGACAGTTCCTGGCCTCGCCCAATCTTGCCAACCTCGGAGTCATGCCCTCACAAGTAATAGCATTATAATATCTGGATGAATTATGATGATAAAAAGATCTTAAAATTGTCTTATGCTTATAAATATTTATATATATTCATCCAAATGTAAAATACAACTGAAGCATAGGCCTAATGTTTGCAACAAAAATAGTTTTCAGGTTTTATGGTTAGATAGAGCAATACATGTAAGTTTTTGTTGTTGTGATGATGACGATGACAATGATGACAACAACGATGATGATGATGATGATGATGATGATGATATACTGGCATTTGGTCTCATTTCTAAGTTGAAACATTGTACATATGATCTCAAAAGCTTATTTGGTTTAATAATGCGTTGTTAAATAACCACACCTTTCTGAGTCGTCCGCTTCCACTGCCTTCCAGGATGGATATAAGCAATGATGATGATGACGATGACAATGATGACAACAACGATGATGATGATGATGATGATGATGATGATGATGATGATGATGATATACTGGCATTTGGTCTCATTTCTAAGTTGAAACATTGTACATATGATCTCAAAAGCTTATTTGGTTTAATAATGCGTTGTTAAATAACCACACCTTTCTGAGTCGTCCGCTTCCACTGCCTTCCAGGATGGATATAAGCAAGGACACATCACGAAAGAGTTGTACTTTTGAAGCTAGTCCTTTGATTGAAATCTGTAACACCACAATTTTATCTCTTTTTTGTCTTCTTGCAGGTTTTACCGTCAACTCTTGCTGCTATTCCTAGCATAACAAGCAGCACCAATGTCGTCTCCTCGGCGGCACACTATGCCAAAACCAGTCAGATGACCTCAGCTACCACGCCCCTGCCTCCCGTCTCGGTCCTCACCGGTCAGACGGGGTTAGGGACGCTCCCATTACCGCAGGTCTTGATGGGAGCAGGGGGGCAGGTGCTGTCTGTATCTGCACCCAGTAGTTCTATATCACATGCACACCCCAAAACAAGTGAGCGACTCTTCCTTCTGGCGGAATGCGCCCCCCTCCCCTGATTTAAAAATATGATAATAATGAAAATGATGATGATTATAATAATGATCCTTGTAATTATAATGAGAATCATAATGATAGTGATATTGACAATGACAGTAAACTTTGATAATGATGTTGGTGATAGAAATAACAATTGATACAAGTACAGTATATATTGTATAAATATGAAAATAAAAAGAAGTGATATAGTGGTGATAAATTTAGTGACCCAATTAAGCAGTTCCCCAGTTGCAGTTTAAAACTAATGATTAAAGATAAACTCCAGTTCTGGTAAAAAAAAGAAAATTAATTCTCACAGAATCAAACGAAACTTACACTGAATGTTCAAGATTACAAATAAATGACATGTGCCAAACAATTTTGGAAGAAAATGTATACTGGCTGAGTAATGAGCATAGAAAGACAAGAAATCAAGGTAGTACTGGCCCCGACACCATGTGTGTTGTCCCATATATAGCTTTCTGTGTACAGTGCTTGTTACTTTACCAAGACTCGGTCAAATTTATTATGATTTTGATGACTCCAGAACCTTGCAGTGCACACCAATACTTACATGCTACATGATCAACTGTTTCTGATCCTTTCCACACCTTTTCTTTCACAATGCAATCGCATTACCAGTACTAAAGTTTATCTTTAATGAAGAGATTGAGAGAGGGTTGGTGCCGATAAGTGTGAAGCTTGTCAAATGCTTACCTAACACTGCAACATTACAGTTCATTTTTTTTAAAGTAACGTAGTAACTCTAAACTGGAACTTTCTTGTTCTTGTAGTCTGTGATCCTGTAATATATTTCAATCTTAGAAGAATCCAGGAAACCTTGCTTTAAATGTACATTTGTTTGTTTCTTCAATCTTTTATTAAACATACAGTCAGTACAACATCTGTTCCTAGTTTAGTAACAACGCAGAATAGTCAAGCACTGCCCTCGCTTGCCACAGTAACGCAAGGTCTGATGCGTACCTCAGCAAATCATCTCAGTCTATCAGCGCTTGGCACAACACAGTAAGATAGTTTCTCATTAATGTTATAACTACTGGTGGAATCACCTTCGATAGAAATCAGATTTATGTTTCCTTTATGTTCGTTCATATCAGGTTTCTTTATGAGAGAGGAGTTAAAGCTTATCTGCACTTATTTGGCCAGGGAGGATTAGACTTCCCTGCATGGTCACTGTGGTGGTTTTCTCATCAAATCAGCTCTCAATTAACATAAGAAAAAGGGGACCATGGGAGACCAACGGTCACTGCTTAGGCATCATTTGCTATATAGAGGGCACAAGTAGTAATAAGTAGTGCAGTAGGGTTTTAAAGGTGCCGTGTAAATTTACTACGAAAAAATGAAAATTGATGTTAAATGTTCATACATCATTGTATGGCATCAGGAGGTCAGAAATACATTGAGCAACATTCATGACATTTTGATTCAATACATAATTTTAATCAAAAAGAGACTTCTTTATAAAAATTGGTGTAAATGGACGCATATGGTGTATAGTTAGGGGTCTTGTACTAAAAATGTGAATAAAGACCACTTTAATAGAGGAGACAGGAAAAGCATGTAGTCTTTTTAACACATTACCTTGGTGCAGGTTTCAGTGAGAAACAAATCCATTCAAGAAAAAGATTTTGGCGTTTATAGAAGGTGGACTTTTTCAAATACCTGTAGGTATTTTCAAAGCAGGGGGGTGTTTCATAAAGCTGTTCGTATAGTTACGCATAACTTTATGAACGACTTGTATATGAAAAGCCAAATGGGATGCTCAATCATTATTTACTGCATCAACTAAAGTTGAACTGTGCAGATGAAGATTAACATTCATATCTTAACAAACATTTTTAATGCAAAGTATATTTTTTGCCATAATTTAATTGGGGTTATATGAAATATCAGAAAAAACTTTGGGCATTCTATCTGGCACTTCATATACAAGTCATTCATAAAGTCATGCGTAACTTTACGAACAGCTTTACGAAACACCCCCCTGGTTTAATTGTATTATGCATCTATAAAAACTATGCTCATTTTTTTCTTTTTAGATCTGTGCATATTTCTCATCCATCTACCACCTCTAACCCCACCGCTTCCCTCTTCGCATCACATAAACTCAGCAATGCTTCAAGTGCCACCGCACAAGCATTATCTCTTCATGGACTAGCAGGTAAGGAGATTAAAGAGTGAGAGAGAGGGAGAGAGAGAGAGAGAAGGAGAGGCACACAGACGCAAAAAGAGAGAGAGGCACAGAGAGAGAGAGAGAGAGGGATTTAAAGAGAGATGGGGATAACGAGATAATAACAATTGGGGGAGGTAGAGAGAGAGAGAGAGAGACGGGTAAAAATAAAGAAGGAAAAACAGGAAAGAGAGAAAGAGAAGTAGCAAGAGTAGGAAAGGAGTGAGAGTTAGCAAGTGAGTGAGTGATAGAGAGAGAGAGAGAGAGAGCGCCAACAATTTTAGAGAGAAATCCAAGAAGAAAGTAGGCAAGAACATTCCTTCTTTCGTCCAAATCCCAAGAAGTTCATGAATTAGAAATTTTGGTACTTTTGAATGCTTCTTGTACATCTATCAGCAAAGTAAAAGGACTATAATTGATGTGTATGTCATGAAATATTTAAATGTGATACTTCATAGCACAGTAAAGTGAGGGTTAGTATATAAATGAAACTCTGCAAAGTAATAAATCATCAACATTTTAATCAAATGTCAAACACTTTTATCAAACGTTGACTTTTTTCATACTGAAGGTCTTGACTTTCTTGATTGTGTAGGTCTAAACACAGCGCAAGGCACCGTCATCTCCCATATAGCTGCAGCCCAGGGCTCCCAGAGCAGTGTGGCACAGATCCTTCCTAGTCAGCTAGTCCGGAGCTCCATTGCCTCCAGTCAAGCAAGCCAGGTCGGCGGGGTCACTCAGGTCCCTGGAGGTCATCAGGTGGTGGTCTCAACGACGACGGCGACGAGCGGCGGGGGGAACCACGTGGTGGGAGGATTGGCGAGTCCAGGTAGAGGTACTGTCTTGAAGGAGGCTCCGTATTGGGTTGGGGCTTCATCATCAATATTCACAGATCACTCACAAAAACAAAAGACAAAAGATACCCAATTATCACGTTTTAAGCTTTTTTTTTACACAAATTGACGAAAGATATCAAATGTGTTTAAATTCTATACTTACAAATTTATATACCGAATATTATAATTTTCTAGCACTTTTGAAAAAATTAGTAGCAAGTCTTTTGAAATGTTTGCTGTGATTTAACACACCCTTCCAAATATGTACGCACCTTCATGTTGGTCTCTGCCTCCAACCAAAACGCAGTTTATTCAAAATCAACACCTGAACAAATAAAAGCATTCGGACATATTAATTTTGAGCAAGAAGCTCCAAATGTGTGATGATATCCCATTTTGAAGTGAAAAGCTAAACTCCAGCTTCCTTTTAACAAGAATTTCCCTGCATGGCTTGTCTCACTAATGCTGGACCTAAATGATATCTGTCTTTAGTTTCATTAGTTTTCTTTTAAATTTATTTTTCAACCAGCTGAATATATTACTCAATCAGAGCAAATCTTTCTGTTCATGATATATATTCACCACAAAGTAGTTTCCTAAATAGTGAGCACAAGGACTTTAAATAAACCTCAGTCTGTTTCACCACCTTTCACTTTTGCTTTTGTCTGTTTCGTTAGGGAATTTTAAGCTATAATGATAGTTGCTGCATTTTCATGCTAACAGTTGGTAGTAAACAGATTTCTTACTAATCCGAATCCAGCATTAGTGGAGCAAGCCGTCGTATACGAGCAAAAACCACAATGAAGCCCTACCCCAAATACCCCACTGTTAACATTGCATGTTGACTCACGGAGCCTTGTTCAATGTTTGTGAGTTGCAATAATGTACATTTATGTTTAGTATGTTCAACCTTTACAGTGCTGTAAGTGGTGTAAATCGCCTAATTTCTAACATACCTAGTTCTCTTTGACAAATTCTTCACAAATTTCAAATGAACTCATGAATTGTGAAATCAACCATAATGAACTATTTTATTATGGTGAGCAGTAAATAAAGGAACTATGATTAAAAAATGGTATAATGAAAATCTTGAATGAAAAATCATGAAAAATTTCTTGGTAGCACTGTAAAGATTGACAATTTGTCAGTATTTGTTTGCTTGTATGATGATATTGCTGTAGTGAAGTATGTTGTGACGACTATATGTATTGTCTTTGTGATGATAAAACCTTGTAGCCAATACTCAACATGGAGATGCAATAAAGATTTGCTCTCCACAGCAGGCATAATTTGATGTCAATCTTTGATAGCAAGGAGCTTCAAACTCCCAAACTCTTTGATCTCAGTCTCTATAAATCAAGGGTTCTCTGACATCTGCTTCAGTGACAATTGCTCTTGCCTTAATTTCATAAAATATGTGGGTTTAGGGTTATAATTGATGTTGAATGTTATGTCAGGGTTAGGGTGAGGGTTGAAGTTATGCATTTGGTTACTGTAGGAGATTGACCATGGAGCTATAGTAGCTGGAGCATGTGCCACATCCAGGGAGTTGTATATAGTTTTTAGTCCAGGGGTGAAGGCAGGAAATCAAATAGTGCAAGTTTTCATCTGTAGATGAACTGTCCACAGAGCATGTATAACCCTGTATTACGATTCTAACACATAAAGGACAGGCACTTAAATTTGGTGTCAGGAGTGGGATGTATAAACACATAAAGTAGAGAGTATATACACATTGTTTTGTTATGTGTAAATTGTGATTGTGACACAAAATAGGGGTTTTAAATTTGTCAAAATTTTGCCAATTCAAGGATTTTAATGCTTCTTTTCCTTTGAAAAATGCTTTTGTAATACTCACAGTATGTCGTTTGATGATGCAGCAAAAATGGGCACTGTGTGTGCTGATTTCTTTGCTCTTTATACTCAAGTAGCTGTTGTACATTTAAAAATTAATATTGAGCCAAACCACTAAAATGTGTGTAACTGTCCTTGGTGAATACTCATTTGATGATGATAATTATGGTAATACAACATTTTAGAGTAGCTCATTTCAATACTTCATCCATAGAAAGGGCATCTGCACACTTCACGATAATTTCAGATTTAGCATTCCTTTTGGAAATAGCTAGAGTACAATTTTAGCAGTCATCTTACAGTCATGTTTTATGTTCAACTAAGGGGATAGTTTCTGAGTCTCTCTCTCTCTCTCTCTCTCTCTCTCTCCCTCTCTCTCTCTCTCTCCCTCTCTATCTCTCTCTCTCCCTTCAGTGAGTAACATGGGTAATGCTGCAGAGGTGGACGGAATCAACTTGGAAGAAATCAAGGAGTTTGCCAAAGCTTTCAAGATCCGAAGACTGTCTCTTGGTCTGACCCAGACACAGGTTGGACAAGCCCTTAGCCAGTCAGAAGGACCAGCGTACAGTCAATCAGCCATTTGCAGGTCAGATATATTCAATTCAATTCAATGTATTTATTTATCAAATGCAAGTTCAACATGGATATTTGTTTAGCTTATATGTAAAATAAAGGCTGAGACAAAGTTTCAAATGAACATGAATAGGATACAAAGTAAGGATACATTGTGGTGATGGCAAAATAATAATCACATATATTATTGATTTTAGTTTGGTTATGGCTTGTTTGGTTTCCTTAAAATAACATAATTTAGCTGTCTTCATGCATTTTATATATGAAAATTATTTACCACTATACACATAGAATATTCAGCTTAAAAGCTGAATTGAAATATATCAGAATAAATTTGACAAACAAAATATTTGCGAAAATAAAAATACTGGTATATTTTTGTGGAGGAAAGAAGACATTATTCACCCTCTTTGAGCTATTATGATGCTTGTAATGAATAATTTCCATATTTTATATATACATGTACAAACTCCTTTATTATAGAACATATGTTTCTCTGTATTATTAGGTTAGGGGCGTGTTTACTTCGGAAAAGATTAATTTAATTAATTTTTGTTGTTGGTATCTCTTTTTCCCTTTGGATGCCTTTTATAGGGATACTTGACTGTATCATTGCACTATGAAAAATGTACAATTTGAAGCAATCCATATGTTAGACCCATGTGAGATGGTTTATATATACTTCTCCCATCTGTTTCCATAGATTTGAGAAGCTTGACATCACACCAAAGAGTGCACAGAAGATAAAGCCTGTCTTAGAGAGGTGGATGGCTGAAGCCGAGGAGAGACACAAAAACGGTCTCAATCAACTCACCGACTTCATCGGCAGCGAACCGGTCAAAAAGCGCAAGCGGCGGACCTCGTTCACGCCTCAGGCACTGGAATACCTCAGTCGGCACTTTGAGAAGAACACGCACCCGACCGGCGCCGAGATGACGGCGCTCGCGCAGGAGTTGAACTACGACAGGGAGGTGATCCGCGTCTGGTTCTGCAACAAGCGGCAAGCGCTGAAGAACACGATAAAGAAACTGAAAGCTGCTGATACAACCATGAATAATAACTCAGAGGAGATCATGGAGAGATCGACTGTTGTTGTGGAGAGCCCAGAGCATGTCTAATGTGCGTTGCTCTCTGAAAAATCAAAATGGAAATTTGCTCTGAAAGCTAGGTGCGGAGGTTCACTGCAGGGAAGATGAAGGTCATTTCCTAGTATTCACGAGACTCTGTGAGATATTTGAGATTGGAAGCGGGTGGACAGGACACAGAAATGAATGAATGGGACCACGATGAACCCAACGAATTGAAGTATAGCGAGGGGTCATATAGCTGGATTGAATGTGACCAAAGAGATGTTTAAACACTGAAGAGTGAGCTGTGCTCATATATGAACTTGTGACCAGAATAATTGCTGGCTGTTGGGAGCTTGGTTGAATCGACTGCAAATGGAAGAATATTCTTATCAAATGAATTGAATAATTTTATTTTCCCTTATTTTATCTGTCCTTTCTCAATTGTGGATCAAGAGCGGACCCCAGTCCTAAATCAAACTTTTTTTTCTAGAGCTCGGTATTCCAAATAATTCAAGCAGGTATTTTGGAACCCTTTCCTCATTCCCAATGGTCTTCTTTGAGAAAAAAATAAGATCTTGTTTGCATAAATTCATATCTTATTAATATCCACATGATACACAGTTAACCATTGCTACTGTTTTTGTTGCAGTAGATTAAAATGAATTAAGAAATGTAATAATTACTGTCATGACTATTGTGACAAGTATTGTACTGATTACACAAGTTGAATAATGTGAATTTCTCAAATTCAAAATTGTTGTCACATTTAAAAATACAAATAGGAACCCTCTTTTTGAACTAATGGCCCTAAGGTGTGTGCATGCATCATGTACCAAATAATTTCTATTCGTTCGAGAAGGACCAAATTTGAAGATACAAATTTTCATGTTTGTATCACCATATTGTTCAGATGGAAAACTTGATGACGGAGAGGAATCGTGAACAACAAAGAAATTTCAAGAAAGTTTCTGAATGTTTTTAAGATTGTTACAATATGCTGCTTGTATGACAGAGACTGTGAATCAAATGTTGGGTAAATGTTTCCTTTGTTTTTTTGTAGATACATGTAGGAAGATCCACCTCTGGACCAATGTTTCATGGAATGTTCGTGAAACTTTGTGACTTTTTATTCAACTATATGGTGTCTATAGTTTTTATGCTTTGTTTTTTGCATTTCCACTGGTTTGGAAAGGTCTAGATGAGCAATGTTTGCTTCAATACCTGTATGGCTGTGGTGCTTTGAGAGAAAAATTGTAAATGTACCATATTACCGACTTATTTATTGTATTTAAAAAAGAAGAAAATACTGATGATAGAATTTTGTATGTTATGTTTATTCGCTTTACCCCCTAGAAAAAGATTTTCTAATCTGTCTGTAATTTGTTTGTGCAATGGGCATTATCCAGCCAAGTTTTGTTCTCGAAGGAGGTGTTGAACTATTAAGTCTTTAACTTTAATATATAAACTCCATATCTGAATTGAATTTGGGAGAGTGAAGTAAGTCTTGGACCAATTTAGGAAAAGCTCCTGGGATTTTAAAAGGTCATTCTTTATAAGGTATCCGTCTCTTCCGTATGCCCACACAGAAATGAATAGAAGGAAAGCAAACATATTATCCAAGTAAGTACATGTATTAGTGCTCTGTTTCATAAACTGCTATATATACTACATGTATGAAGCTAAACACTACATATAAAAAAAACTACATTGAAAGGCATAGCCTGGGACTACATTAAAGGGTTTACATCTTGTTGGATGTATCTCATGAAAGAAATATATAAGTTAGGCTGACAATGTTTGTAAAAGGAAAAAAGTTTGCCATTTATGATTATTCTGTGTTGTAGAAATGCAAACCTTGGAACTGAAATACAGTGATCAATATCACTCAAATATTGTGTGTCGACTTTTAAGTTTCTCCATCTGTTTAAATTATATTGAACTCATCCTCAACTATGGAAAAGGGCGTACTATTGGAGTCACAATCTTTCTCTTTGAATTTTGTGTGTACTTTGTGTATCTGATTCCATATAGTATACAAATAATGAATGGTTAGGAGTTCAATAGTGCGAATATTTTCATGAGTCGAAAGATCAACATTTTATTCAATGAGGCGTCAGCCATGTTGAATAGAATTAACCTTAATCTTTCAACAAAAGAAAATATTTGCACTATTAAACGAATGAAAAACATTCATTATTTGTTTTAAATCCTCCAATCAAATGACAAGGATCCATGTAAGTGTTGTATAATATGTAATATTTTATATCCGACTCTGTTTTTTCCTTCTCTCTCCCCTTCCTCCTTTTACTCTTGTAATACCTTCCTTTCCTAGGCTTTCTCTCCAGTCCGTTACCCCCTTTTTAACCATTTTGAAATGGTTTCTACTTTTGTGTATCAAGTAATTATGTGGTTAATTGCTTTGTAAATAATTAGAAAGAAAACAAGATGTCTCGTGAATATTTATAACAAGTCAAATGTGAGTTAGTCATATGCCAGTATTCATAAAATATTGTAAGATTTTCGTACAGAGCAGGCTGTGTAAGTGTTGATTATTCCCCCTTCATTCATTTTTATCCTTATATTTTTTAAATGTATAAGGTGCAGACATTTCTTTTCTATTTCTCTATTTCTTCCATTATTACTTATTTAGTTTTGAATGGGTATTTTTATAACAGAGCTTACAGAAAAGAGAAATTTGTTTTGTCATCAGTGGGATCAAATTTGTAATATATCTGACTTATATCAAAGTCAGTAATTTTCAACAAGATTATTCTCACTAATGAGATATTTAAAAATGTAACAGTGAAAAAAATACTTAAAACTTGGGGCCAAATTTATCCCTGATTCTAATGAACAGGCCCTCTTATAAGTACTTTTTATCAATATGTTATGCATAGAGTTGGTCACAATGGCCATGTCTAGTACATGATGTTTTTAGTTTGGTTAAATAGCCCCAAGGAAAAACATACCCTCTTTCCCCTGCATGTTAGTATTGATTTATTTCATGTATTTCAAATGGCAAATTGGAGAGAAAGCTCTTTAAATATGGCGGTGTATTTAGTCAAAAATATGTAAATTATCTTCTTAATTTACCTGGAATAAATCCCCTTCTATGATTAGATTCTTTAAATTTTGAAAATATCAATTTATCACTGAAGATATGTTATGTGAAGGAGACTAAGTTATGAACTTAAATTTGTTCTAAATTATTCATCTGTGTTCTTGTATCCCATCTGTGTTTGACATGCCTTGATATTGGACTCATTTTTATTTGCATTTCTTCCTGTATTCACATTCTTAGAATTTTGTTTTTACAAATTATATTTATTTTGCATTGTAGCATATTGATGTAAATTATTTGCTTCTACTTGAAACCATTCCTTTTCCTACATTTGCCGAGAGGTCTTTTGATACAAGTATTATTAGAATGCAATTATGATTTTTAGGTGAAGAATATCCAAATAGGTGCTACAAAAATATATTCCTCAACTGCATACCAGATTGAAAGATGTCTTTTAACCCTTCAAAACGGCTTTGTTACATGTTTTTCTACTAAAAACATTACAAAAATATTGCAGAAAATTTAACAGCAGTATTCAGGTTTACAGAAGAAAGGGGCTGCATTTGATATGCTATCAAGTTTTAATGATGAAATATTTTTCAATCATACTTTTTCAGTATTTTATCTACTACTTTTTATGAATCAATTGAGAAAGGTCAGTAAATTTCGGTGGTCAGAAAGAAATAAAAGCACAGTGTACACGTATAGATCATTGCACAATATACAATCCAACTGGCATACTATTTTGAATTGATTTAGCAATCAAACATGCAAAATCTAAATGACTGAAGATCTTGATAGTCAAATGAATCTTTACAAATAAATTAAAAAAAAGTTTATTGCAGGCCTTCTTGTAGGACAGCTGTAAGTGGCTCCTAATGATAGTGATGCCAGACCAGGTTCTTATGAAGCCGATTTGGCTTCCTATTCGACCAGAAGGCTTTCAATGACCAAACTCTTGATTTTTCGTATTAATATTGATACTTAAAACCTTGATCAAGAAGGGTATATTTGTTTCAAGTGCCACATCTAATGGCATTGCAATTTCTTCCCAAATCAGATCATAGTCATTTTGTATAGTGTGGTGATTAGCTTATGAAAACAATGCGCCTTTGCTGCAGTATGTGTTTTCCAACTATTATTTACAAAAGCTACGCAATCATGATATTTACAAACAAATCAGGAAATTGATAATGTAGACAAAAGTTCACGTTGTAGAGGCTAAATTATAATCATGGGACAAATATTAGTAACACCTTAAACAAAAAACTTATTCATTATGAGTGTCTTTAATTGGATACGCAGGCGTTAATACGTAACTTGCAATGAATTATTGAAACCGCAGTATTCCCTATATGTATAAATTGCAAGAAATGTGTCTGACCAATGGTTTGGTTATTTCAAAGTCATTACTTTGATTGGGAATGAACTTATAATGGGAATATTCTGATTCTCATCCGTTATTTTACAACACAACCAATGTGTATTGAAGGTTAAATTTGGGAGCTAACTTTTATAGTTATCAATGTAACGACGAAGGAGTACTGGATATCCTTCATCAAATGAATTTCATGGCAGTGATCTCATATTTATTCTGTGGTCCCTCAGCTTTTTACAGTACTAGAAACGAGTGGTTTTATTTTGTAGCTTTAATACAGCAATTCCTTGAAGATGTTTTATGTTACGTGGTACTACAATTTTGTTACTTTTATACAGCAATTATTCATAGTTGAATAGGACCAATCTATGATGTGAATGTATTATCTACCAATTAACCACCAAACGTTATGATTTGATTTTACTTAGATCTTCGCCATAATTGTAAAATTCATTGAATTTTATAACCATATGATACCCAGTTGACTTAGGAAGTTTGTGTAGAGTGCTCTGTATTGCTTTCAATTGATTGTATTCATGTCAGTGAGCTGTACATTTTGTTGCTTTCCAACTGCAGAACTTATTCATTTCTCTGAGTGAAAAACAATGTACATGTGATGTGCATGTATTGTATTGAATCATTTGAAGATGACATTGTTAATTTTTATTTTGACATACCTGTAGGATATATATTCAAAGGTTATTTTTCATAATTGTGTTTAGGTTTAATTTGTTTTACTGGTATTTGAAATTGTGTATCTTTACAGAGATAGAGTTTGAGATTATCATTCAGAATCTGTGAAAAAAGGATGTCTGATTTTCCATACATGCAACAGCAGACAACTCCTAAAATGTAGAGTATATAATTATTAAGGTCATATTTGCTGCCTAGTCTATGCTTGCCCTGTCTGTTCTTTTTGTTTGTTTGTTTGCAATCTGTATCAACAAAGTGATAGGCTGGTCCCTTAGACTTTGTTTTTGTTTTCTTTTATGTGATTAGTTTTGGACATCTCTGTAGAGTTGTTTTTTAATTGAACTTTGCCATTTTATTTCTTTTTATCTCCATTAATTTTTTTTTTATCATGAATCACTTTCAGCTCATCAGATTTTTAAATAGCTTAACTCTTTTTATTGGGTTTGGAAAAGTGGAAACAAATTTGATCAAAATCACGTTTGTCCAAATTATCAGATCAATGGTTGAGATATTTTAGGCAATGAAAAGGCTCAAATTTTATTTCTAACTTCAAATCATGTTTCTGAAAGATTTAGAGAGCTACAATTTTGAAGCTGCGATTATATTTTAACGATTGATAGGATATGACATTTTCCAATTTTAGGTAAAGAAAATTGCATACTAAGCATTGTATTTACTAGAGGGTTAAAAGGGTATTTTTTAGTATTTTTATTTTAAAATGTCCTCTATGATTTTTTAAAGTGTTCAAAACATTTGTCAGAAATGCTCTTTTTTACTTTTGTGTCTATTATTAGGCATTTCAATCTTCACTCCAATGTGTCCAATTCAGTACATATTTTATGTCAGCAGTATTATAGTATTTTAATAGTCCTAAGTTTAAATGGTTTGTTGTCAAACTCAGGTGAAGAAAACATAGTGAATACATTGTATGTTTCGAGTTTAACTATTCAAATTATTCTTCAAAATTGAAAAACAATATTACTACTCGTCTTATATTTGTCGCAATGCTTTGATAGCAGTTGATCATTTAGTTATCCCCATCATGATCTGTGTGCTATTTTTGACAAAGAATCCATATAAATCTATCTTTAGAAGTTTTGTAGCTTTTTCTCTCTAGTGGATTTGTAATTGCCAGGGAATGATATGAATGATTTTGACATCTGCATTTTGCTGAACTAATTATAATCTGCTTTCATATTGCTTGAAAACTTGCTCAATTTACTTGCCAAACTAAGTTTTCTAGTTCTCTCTCTCTCTCTCTCCTTTCATACCTTTTATTGTTTTAACCTTGAATACATATTGATAAAGATTTTTTGTTTCTTTTTTCAATACTAATACCCATCCACGTTATTTCCCCTGCTCTACTCACACATCACATATTTATCAATTTGCCGCATAATGAAAATACAGCTCATGAATGTGTAAATTAGTGCCAAATGGGTACTGTTGGTTACTAAGAAATATCAGCTTTTTGATTAAGTTTAGTCTCACCATGTATATGTGAATGCAGCGTGATAGCTCTTGCCAACCCCATTTCAAGTGTTTTTACATAACCATAAACAAATGTGCAGTATCGTTCATTTCTTGTATGTAATAGCGTTGAATGAGATGCAAAATGTTGAAAATGTGGAACTAATTAAAGTACAAGTAAATTTTGAAGCCAGCGTGCATACTGCCCTAAATGAATGTAGATTAGAACTACATGTCTGTCTGTGCCCGTTGTTCATCATGTCCTATATGAATATCATACATTTATCCTCTGAACTTCATTGATTGAATGGGTTCTGGTATTAAATGAGGTGCTGTATTAATTGGGTTTGATTCTTTCTTTCTTTCTTTTTTCCATGGACCAATAAAGGATTTTTATCGGTTTGATCTTTTATTTTCTCACAGATTTTAGGTATGAGATGAAATCATATGAATATATTATGGAAGTTCATTGGTCATTTTTGTAAAACCTTGCTTAAACTATTTGATGTCTATATGTTCTTGTCTGTTATTTATCTTGTAAACAGTTTGTCGAAAGAAATAGCTTTGTAAATAGTAATTTGTTATCCAAATCTGTAAATGACATTGAATATGTGTTTCTGTCTTGCCAATTTGGTACTGTGTTGTGTCGTTATAGTGCTCTGAGATTGTTCATTTTGCTACGTCTCTTGTATTCGATTTTGATAACTTATTTGAAATTCGATTTCATTTTTCCTTGTTTTATTGGGTCGGTGACTCATCTTGTAAAGATCTTGGAAAAAAACTAAGCTCATTGGAGAAACATGTCTGAACTGTTTTCATTTTTTATCATAAATTATGAGTATTTGTATTTATCATTTCTACCAGTGTAAAAAAAAAAAATGAAATTACCAAGCGTCAGTCAGAGGGCCTGCATTAGATACACAAGGTCTGTAATTTGTTTCTCTAGCATTGTGTGTCCATTTTGCCTTGCATGATTAACAATGACCAGTCTTGGAAAACATACATTGAACATGGCTCGAGTGCAGTTTGTGTAGATTACGGTAGAAGTGTGATTCGGAAGAGGAATTCATTGATCCTGGTGATGAGGATGGTGATAAGGGTGGTGGTGGTGATGATGGTGATGCTGATTGTTGTGATGGTAATGATCGTGATGATAACTCCTCTGGACCAGGGAGCCACTTCGTTAGTTGAATTATGGCTAATGCTGCTCCATTCACCAAATGTATACTTGACTGTGATGCCAAAATTCTGTGATATTAAAAATGTGGTCATAAATAATAAAATAAAATAAAAGATACGATTTCAACAAAAAAAAAATCCAAAGATATGCCCCCTGGCAAATATTCCTTTTTACAAGACTTTGTTCTAATAGTGTTCTATTAAAATAATGACGGTGCATTAGATGAATTTTTTTGTTTTGTTTTTTGTTGTTGACATACTACTTATGATTTACATGTCAATCAACTTTTAAGAAATGCCTGGACATACACTGACTTGTCTTACTCATGAACACCACTGAAGAACTGATAGACACATGTACAAAGATAATATTGACTTTCCACACAATTTATTTACAACATCTTAAAATAATGGGGTTATCAATAGTTTCAGTTGTAATACTGTCTTTTGTACAAGGGTAGCCATAGATATGCACTGTACAATATTTACATACATGTACATTTCATTTTTACATGTTTGAAAACATCTCTAGGGGACCTATTGTCATCTGCTGAGAGCAAAACCTCTGAAATTACTCTATGTAACTGGATAGACAGTGAAACCTGTTTATAAGGACCACCCAAGGGAGACAAGAAACATGGTCTCTATAGGCAGGTGGTCTTTATAGGCAGGTTTCTTTAGTACATGTTTCAATGAGAAACCATTTTCAAGGGAAACAAAAAATGTGGTCTTTGTAGACAGGTGGTCACAAAAGCAGTATTACTGTATATCAACAGTTCAACATCCTTCTGGCTCTCGATTCAACATACATTATGGTATTGTAACTTTACATCTAGAGGTAGAGAAAGCTATTAAACATGAGCAAATGCATGTTGGCCTTTAACAGATAGGAAAATTAACATGGGGACAGTCATAATGACATGCACTGAATGAAAAGTGTAAACTAAACTTTGAAAGTAACAAACAAATTTGAAGTCAATAATGAACGAAAATTAAGAAACCCGTGAAGGATAGTATAGTATCCCTTAGGAAAGTGTAACTACATACTGTACATGTAATATCTCCTCTTCACCTTCCTCCACCTATTCTTCTTCTTCCTTCTTCTTTTTCTTCCTTCTTCTTTTTCTTCCTTCTTCTTCGTTCTTCTTCTTCTTCTTCTCATTCTTCTTGTCTCTCTCTCTTTTTAAGTATAAGGACTCTAAATTTCTTTCATAAAATCTTTCGGTACATAAAAGTAGTTGAAAAGCTTCAACAGGTTTCTGTTAATTACAAAATAAATAAATCTACCATTAGTTTGAGGCTTGTCTTCATCAGCTCAAGTTTGCCAAATAACCTGCTATTTTAACCATTCCGATCGCAAACTAGCCAGTTAATTTGCATGTTCATCAGCCTGCAGTTGCAATTAGTGAGATATTTGGTCTAGAAAATATCCCGAGAAATATTGGTCTTGTTTCCAAAATATCCTGCTATTTGGGAAATAGCGAGCTAATTTGCACCGGTCCGAGCTAGTTTGTGATGAACGTATCAATCTGGTGAAAATGCAATTTTGAGCTTCGGGATAATATCCAGAGTCTGAAAATGGCGGATTATTTGGCAAACTCGAGCTGATGAAAACAGGCCTATAGACAAGAAGGACAAGTCCACATTATTTGGGCATTTGTGTCCCACACATTACCGGGTATCATGGATTATCTCCTCTGCTTTATGTATATATGGGAGGCATTAGTTAGAATACTGTTTGATGATTACTGAAAAGATAGATAGCCATATACTGTAAACTGCATTTCTCTATATAAATACATGTACCCTGTATAAAGTACATATTTACATCTTTTTATTATCATCTACGTATCTACAAGTACAACCAACCACAGTAGATAATATCAATCACATTGTACATAGGCATAGCAGCAGTATTAGAATATATAAAAAGAAAACATTAACTACATGTATTAAAAACTGCTGGAAAAAGCCAACAACGAAAATGTAAAATTCAGATTTCCTTGAAAATAATTATGTTTACCCATCAGGAAGCGATTTGTGATTTAACTTGAGTTTTGAGACAGGGCTTAACACTACAAGGTAAAACGCTCTTTTGAAAAAGTGCTGCAGCAAGATAAAAATACTTAAGACTTGTTCTGATATTGCGGTAAACTGCAGCAGTTTTTAAATAATTGTTATGATGGTGTAATAGCTTTTTATGTATGTACATGTATAGTTGTTAACAGCATCATGCATAATCGTGCCATCAAAATGTCTAGTTCTGGAAATATTTTAGTTTTTCCTATGAGACTCAATAACGCCTATCCTTTGTAGATGGTGCGAAGTCCGTTGATGGGCAGGTCCAACCTATTTGGATTGTGACGTACGGGACATTCAGAGACTTTAAACAAGAAATAACAGATGAAATTATTCATATGGCTATCTTTTGGTATGAGTCTGTGGCTATTATGGGCTAGTTCATTTGTGGAAAGTTTTAGTTCTGACAAATTCTTTAATTAATTTTTAATGTAATTAATGTGCTGCGTGACGTACGGGACGCTGCGATCCGTACGTCACGCAGCACATTAATTACATTAAAAATTAATTAAAGAATTTGTCAGAACTAAAACTTTCCACAAATGAACTAGCCCATAATAGCCACAGACTCATACCAAAAGATAGCCATATGAATAATTTCATCTGTTATTTCTTGTTTAAAGTCTCTGAATGTCCCGTACGTCACAATCCAAATAGCTTGGACCTGCCCTGATTCACCCTCACAAACTGGTAAAATGCCCATTGATTAATGCTAACAAAGGCAAGGGGGTGTAATCATTGCATGGACGGGGCATGGGGGCCTGCTGATGAGTTTTCATTTTAAATAAACACCTAGAAGTTGATGAGTTACTCATACTCCAGGGGGTGTTTCATAAAGACTCTAAGTCAAACTTAACTCTAAGTTGGACTTAGACATTATGGAGACTGAGAGCCATTTGTAGACTTAAATAAAATATATTCAAAAGCAAAAATTTAAGTTTTTTAAATGTTTCATAAATTCCACATCAAGAACATGAAATCTACTTGATAATAGAAAATATGACTGATTTGAATCAACATTTTATGCCTTTTGCAATAACTTTTACGAAATAATTTCAAAGATGCTAACAGCTTTCCATAATTGTTAGGTCCAACTTAGAGATAAGTTCAACTTAGGATCTTTGTGAAACACCCCCAGGCTTGCTTTCAATTATAGGCATGACCATCAAACAAAGTTGAAACTTCAAAGACCCACTTACATGTATCTACCCAGAATAACCTCTGACATGTGTGTCTTGACTCTATAAATTCAAAGCTAACTTCAATTTCTGCAGTGATGCACCGTCATACGGAGGGGAGACCAAGAGAGCTTGCTGATCTGCCTGCATCCTCCATAAAACTCATGTACATGACTCCTGGAAGGTGCGGGATGACTCCAAATCCAGGCCAGGGAGAGGGGTAGGGTGGTTCTGTTGGGGGACTCCAGGCCAGGGCTTCTTTTTAGTTTGTGATGTTGCTCAGAGGGGCTCTGGATTTATCCTGTGGGAATCAAAGATGACATGACATTAGTTCTTATTGGAAATCAGATACAAGTATTGATCAGAGAAAAATAATAAGATTGGGGTAGGGGCATCATGGGGTCCTCTCTGATATCTTGTGATGACTTCCAGTGAAAAATAATTCCAATTAATGAGGGGAAAGACATTACATCTAGCTATTGTCTAGATTAAAATTAAAGTAATATGGAATGCCATGGGGGGGGGGGGGGGGGGGCTTCTCAAAACTATGTGCACACTTAGAATTTAAAATTAATAAATAGAAAATATTAATGGTCAATATCCTTACTACCACTCAGAGGACACCAAAAAGGGTGGCTTTTTTATTTTAGCAGGTGGCCATTATCATATAGGCTGCCTTAATAAATGTATATAAACACAGTTCCAATGAAACAAAAAATATAAAGTTTACAGGACGTTAATCTTTTCTTTCCTACAGGTTGGTGCTGAAGCTGGTTTCCCTGTTCATACTCAGTAACTTGCATTATCTTGTTAATGAACTGAGCATTCATCCTACCAGGGGTGATAGTGAGCACTAAAAAAAAAAAAAAAAAAAAAAAATTACCCTCAACCACGCCCCCCTTGAGTAAAATAAAAAATAGGAGAGAGGATTGGGGGGGGGGGGGGGGGGGAATGGCATCTAACAACATTCCTCCCTTTTGAGTAATAAAATCGGGGGGAAATAGGGAAAAATAGAAAAAAATAAGGGGAAAATAGGGAGAAAATTGGGAGAAAAAAACAAAATCAGGAAGAAGAAAAAAAATTGGGAAACCGATTTAAATCGGGTAATTATCAGGCCTGTCCTACCTTTTTGGAGGTCTTTCCAGGCAGCCCCTTATAGACAGTGAATGTGTTAGGATCCCCTTGACGAAGCTTGCTGTTAGAGAAAAAAAAATAAACAAGCAAAATGTAAACAACATACAGTACAAGTAAGAGGGAATATGTATCAAAAGAGATGGACAGACAACTTGAAAACATGTGCATCAGGAAAGAGGCATAAAATCCTTGCTGATAAACAATTTTTCAAAAGAAAATATTATAACATCTTCAACAACACAAAAATGCTTATCACAGAGTTGCCAATTCATGATTGTAAAATTGGTAAATTGTGTGCATGAAACTTTTTTCAAATTGGCCCTAATTAACAAGGTTTATGCTTGTAAGTGACTGAAACATGAAAAATAAATATTTGCAATTTGCAAAAGTATCTTGTGATGAAAAATGGCAACAGTCAGCCAATCACAACAGGTATGGAGTTTAAACTAAAGAAATAAAGGAAGAGGCCTTGCGATCAAATCATTCAAATCAGAAGAGATTTATGTACATGCGTGTAGCAACGTTTTCATTTTAACATCACTTTTTGTTTAATATCAAACTTTTTCTTGAATATCGAACATATATTACCTATTGATGCTTGGTTCCTTATAGCTGACTGCTTTAGACCTTCTTCCTCTCCTCTCTGGTACTTCTGGAACAGGTTCAACGTCAGCCCTGGCCACCTTGCTAGGCTTGCCATCAGGAACATCATCATCATCATCTGCCATTGATTTCCTCTTGCTGGTTTTCTGTGCTTTTGCCTCATCCTTCTCCTCCTCTCTCCTATTAGGTTCTGACTCATCGGGTCGGTTGTTCTGAGTATTGCTTGTTGATCTGTCTAGGGCCTCATCTTCATTTGCACTCCTAGATACATCATCCATCCTAGAAGGCTGTACTGGTTCTGTCCTATGTTTTGAAGCCTGTTTTGCTGCAATGTCCGCGTTGATGATGTCCATAGTGTCAGTATATCCTGATATCACTTTCCTCTTGCTTTTCTGTTCTTTGGCCTCTTTGTTCTTGGTGGCTTCTGGTTTTTCAGGTTGATCAACCTGGCTTATGCCAGAGGATGTACCAAGAGCCTCTAAGACATCATACCCCGTCAGAGAACCTCTGGAAGATGAAGGATTTCCTGTAGAGGGCTGTTCTGATTCTTTTGAAGTCTGTGTTTCTGAGATAACACTTTCAGCCTCACCACCAACTTCATTTTCGTCTAGGGATTTGAAATCATCAAATTGTCCAAAAAAGGTCTTTGCAATATCGTTTAATACAACAAATGTCTTTCTACTTATATGTTGTTGCTGGTCCTTAGATTTGCTTATCTTTGTTGTGCCTATTTCAGTATTCAGGGTGGTTTTACTGAGTTTGTCTTTCTTTACCTCTTCAAAATCACATATATCATCATGGTTAAAAGTGACATTCAATTTTGAATCTCCTTTAGATGCTTGTCCACGGGACTTCAGGATGGTTGATCTCCTTTGGGTTTTATTGGACGCTCTAGCTTTGGGTTCATCCACTTCCAGCAAGACATTTTCCAGATCTTCCAAAATGTCTGTGGTGGTGTTCAGGGAACTGGAAGACGTTATAGGAAGTGAGGATGCGCTATCTGGCTTTGGATTATCCAAATTGAGTGAACTTGTATTGAGAGCACTTGTATTCAACTCACCCGTCCTTACCTCAGATTTCCTGTCTCCTCTTGATTGTCTTGGCTCCTCTACACTGTCATCATCGCCAAAGTAGAAGCTCTTCTTTGATAATTTCCTTTTGGAGGATTTCCGATGGTGAGGTTTCTGCATGAGGTCATTCAGGCTCTCCCCTCCATCTTTCAAGCTGCTCTTTCGAGAAGTTAAGGATGCCCCGGTTTTGCTTTTCCGTTCAGGGTTGGTGACATCACTGAGGTAGGATGCATCAATGTTGCTGAGTTCCTCGAGGAGAGCCTTCTCCGAAAGCCTGACCTTCGGTTCTGCAGCCTCTGGGGTAACAACCGACTTGGACTTGCGAGATTTCCTCTTTATCTTGCCGTGTTTCTCTTCTCGGGAGATCTTCTTGCTTTTACCACGAGTATCAAATTCTTGGTTGGCAAAGTCATCTTCCGCCTCTGCATCATGGCTCGACTCCGTTTGGGCTATCTTTTGGAGTCCATCTCCTGAACCTCTGCCAGTAGTTGGCTGATGGAACTTGTTGTCTTCCTGTACACCCTCATCAGGGTTAGACTCGGTTGCAGCCCCAGGCTTACTGATTAGACGTGATGGGGTAGGATGTGAGAAACTATCCCCTATAGAAAGATCGAACACGGTCATCTGTTGGACATCCTTCTCATCCCTCCGCCTTGTAGAATCCTTGTTGGTTCCCATCCTAGAATGAGACTTGTGCATGCTTTTCTTCAGCTTGGATGTCTTTGATTTACCCTTCATCAATACCGGTAATCTGCTCTTTGGCTTTTCCTTGCAGGGATCCGCAGACCTTTTTGTCTTTTGGCTGGTATCACCATCACCAGAGGGCGAACCAAGCTTTGCCTCCTGAGACACTTCTGTGCTCCCAGTCACATTGTTCTCATTGCTTTTTGTTTGATCAGCTCCTTCGATGACAGAAATATGCCCACCGGCAGCAGTGGTTAACTCCATGTCCACAATCCTGTAATCAGACCTCTCTGCACTGTTTCCATCTTTAACTCTCTCACATACGTCATCAGAGATAGTACACAGTGGGACTTTCTCTTCATTTTGGTCATCTTTTGATTCACCAACCACAGCATGCTGATCCGTTACCATCAAATCCTCACCAGCACTTTCACGTCCATGATCTCTAGTGTTTTCTGTGTTGATCTTCTTGGCTTTTTTGTCTTTTTTCTTCTTTTTGTCTTTTGTCTTCTTCTTGCTTTTCTTGCGTGTCTTCTCACCTGGTTGTGCAATGATAATGGTAGCCCCTTCATCAGGCTCAATGGTATCACTCTTATGCTGTTGCTGAAGTTCAGCCTCTGCTTCTTCTACATTATCTTCCTGTTGGTTTAGATTGCCCACTTTGGAGCCAACGTTGGCCTCGTCGTCATCATCAAGGATTTCAATCTCTTGCAAGTCTTCCTCTGTTCCAAATGTCTTCAAGTCATCACCTTCTTTCACAAAGGTACCCCTCTTCCTGGACAGTCTCCTGCTTCTCTCTCTAGAGCCTCTTCTATCTGTACTGCTTTCTATTATTTCTTCATCCTCTGGAACTAGTTCCATACAGTCGTCCTTTTCTTTGCTTTCATCTTCATCATCATCATCAGGGTAGACGTAGGTTCTCCTTTTGTTAGAAAGCCTTCCACTCCTCCTCTTTCCAACATTCCCTCTTTGACCATCATCATTTTGCGTTGCATCATCCTTACTCACGCTCGATGCATCCCCCGTCTCTTCATCTACTTCACCACGTCCAGCTACCGATTCTTTCCTCAGGGAAAGCCTTCCACTTCTCTTCTTGGTGACCCTCCTGTCAGGACTCTCTTCATCACTTTCAACTTCATCCATCTCTACATCCTGTGTAGTCTCCTCGTCATCTATGCAAATTGGAGCTTGTTTCTTGTCACTACCTTCCCCATCATCACCTGTCTCCTCCACTACTGTACGGATGCTCTCTACTGATTTCTCAATTTCTGTTGCGACGGCAGCCATGGTAGCAGGATTCAGGAGGGAGGAGGTCCTTCTAGACAGTTTCTGATTCTCTGCAGAAATATTCCTTGTGTCTCTCCGTGTTCTCTCTGGAAAGGTGAAAATGATAAACCCAAAGCACATGAGTAGAGACAATTTTTTTGTTGTTAATATACATAAAGTATCCACAATAAGAATATTCTTATTCTGATGTCACTACAAAATCTCAATCAAGTCCTACACTTGGATAAGTAACAGCTAAATCATTTCTTACACACTGAAAGCTGTTTTTATTATAGCAATACCTAATATTCATTAATCCTGTTCAAAAATAGGTTAGTTTATTCCAAATCATTTCTTAAAAGAGAAAAAAGAATTGTAGATAATTACAGCCACAGTTTAATATGTTACAAATGTAATTTTTCAATGATAGAAAACAGGGGGAACAAAGAATAATAGGTAATTCATTATCACTTTCAAGATAATTTACTCTATTTTTATAAAAATTCATTGCTCATACCAAAGACTATGGCCCTGTCTCATAAACTGTTATGACTAATTGAAATCAATCGCAACACATGCATTTATAGAGAGTAGTTTGTTAGCTTGCGATTGACTAGAGGACTTGCGATCAATCTGGATAAATCGCAACTCCTTATTAGAATGGACCCAAATTAGTGAGAGCAAAAAAGGGTACAGTGGCATATATGCCAACCTTTACATTCAGCTTTCAGGGAAGATTCATTCAGAAATCAAGGAGGTTTCTATCAATTGCATACAGCATATTTTGTGTGGAGGGATGTTAACAAATATTTTAAAATTTCAGGGAGCCTCCTTGAAAATCTGAGGGTTGGCATCTCTGTAGTGGTGTATTTATATTGAGATCCATGCTAAGCTGAACAAAAAAACATAAGCAGATTTCTCGGAATCGTTGTCTTCATAACCTTTTCCTTGTGGAGCTTTCTTATCAGACATGAAACAGAGAGGAACATCAATGTCAGGCAAGTCCTCAATCTCTTCCTCAGGGTTGTTCTTGACGGTCGACTGATTTAAAATGTCTTTGTTGGCTGGAATCCTGCGAGGGATGCTACTTAGGTTCAGTGCGGAAGTCTCGACAGATGCAGATCTGCAGCAGATTTTAAAAGGAAAATGAAAAAGGGTGAAAGTGCATGATTGATGACAATGAAATAAATAAATCATGCATTTGCGGATGAACTGTAAAAATAGGCCTGTATATATGGATTAATGCCTGGCCATAGCTTGTTCAGTGCCAGGCTGGATTTGAACCCTCAACCCTTTAATTTAGAGCCGAGTGAATTAAACACTATACCACGACACCTACTGTACACATGGTGGGCAATGGTCGTGAACCCTTTGTCCATCAAATACAACTCACCCTCCATCTTCTTTTGTCTCTGAATCTGAAAAGGTCGTCTGAGGTCAGGGAGGACATCCTGAAGATGAGTCCGAGGCTTCTATCTTTGGTATGACGAGGGATGACACACATCTCCATAGCTTCACCCAGAAGACCTACTGTGTCCATTAAGCTACTGGTCACTTTCCTCAGGACTTCATGCACTCCCTTGATTTGGCTCTACAGGATATATATACAAGAGAAAGAGAGAGAGAGAGAGAGAGATAGAGAGACAGAGAGAGAGATAGAGAGACAGAGAGAGAGAGAGAGAGAGAGAGAGGAGACAGGCAAGACAGAACGAGAGAGAGGAGACAGGCAAGACAGAAAGAGAGAGAGGGAGACAAAGAGAGAGACAAAACTGGGTGAAATATTCATTGAATGCTTAAATAAGTATGATCAAATAGCAACTAATCCAAGAAATTAGATCTCCAGCATCCTCTCATATATTTTGAAAATGCATGAAATTAAAACTATAATACGAAGTATGAAGCTTTTTGAATTTGAAGACTATTTGCCTAATAAATTTATGATACCTTTACTGGAAATAATACTGAATAAAAATAAACTAAGATTTTTTTTTTTATTAGTGATGCATATTTCAGAAAGTTGAAAGTACACTTAGAATTTCACAATAATGGACAAGTCTTCTTGCTTCACTCGTGCTAGTGTTTTATGTCCCATCTTGCACCATTTTAATAAATTTCCATGATGTACCTACCTCTGCTTGTCGTGTTGGCCTTGGAAACGATTGACTATTGACTGCAAACATATGGCGTTCTCTCTGTAATTCCACAAGATCATTTTGTGCATTGCGATGCTCATTACGCGATACTTCCAGGGATTTTGCGAGGGTGCGATTGTTTTGTCGTAAAGTGGCCTTCAAGACAAGGTTTGCTAATGGATAAAAAAAAAACAGAAAAATCGAGTTCAATTCGTTCTGCTCAAATTATTTAGTTGAATGTATACTGCAGGTTTTTTTATTCATGTAAATTGGCTAAATTTCTGTTTATTTGGGCATATTACTATTATAGCCAAAATTTTGGTTTTCTACGTACAACAGAAAACGCAAATTATGTATTCTTTTATCAATATTTGTCTTCAAACACATTTTTTTGGGGAAATCTTTCACATTATGATACAATTTAAGTGAAATTTCCCTATCAAATATATTTTTGGCAAATTTGGGGTTCCAAGACTTTAGAGGGGCTTTAAATAAATAGTTTACAGTAACATGGAACATTTACAAAACTTAAATTCAATGATCTCATGCTTTCACAAAAAAAATTATAACTGTCTCATTTTCCCAATTTCTTTCAAACCCAACTTGTTACTAGTAGTCCATGGGCCAGACCAGATATTGGTACCACCAGAGGTGGCAAAACCTTTGTACTTTTTTTTGTGTTTGTTGGGCATATATACGTGTAAAAAGTTATGATAGCATTTTCGAATGGACAGCTTAGTCGTATAATCAGCAGTTTCCATGGCAACACAACAATAAAACCGGTATTATTCAAAGAAACAGTTTAAGTCATTTA